>SMGT01008031.1:42089-143893 GCA_004794575.1 Lanistes nyassanus | reverse complement strand
ATATCAATATCTATGAATTCATCTCAAATTGCGTCTAGGGTTAAGTTTCTCTTTAACTAATTCCAGATGCCATAAAAGAGGCCATAATTTTGCCTGTAGTCTCCATCATATGTACCATATCTTCCCCTGTAGTCTCCATCATGTCTCTTTTGTGGTCTAAGGGAGGTAACTCTAAAGGGAAAATGGTTCATGTATCTGTGTCGTACCGGCTTTTGTTATTTGTTATCCCTTAAAAAAAGTTCAGTACCCCTCTCCCCCACCCACCCGGCGGTATATTGGGTGATACAGCGAGTATTTGCCCCAAACAGCTGCAATCATGTCGGAAATGTGTTACTGGTCAGTCCCTGTCTAAGTGTCATAGCGTGTTGCATCACTATGTTTGTTTGTGTTCAAGCTGAGATGTTACATAGCATTGTATGGTACATACACTGTTTTCAGAAAAGATTTCCAGTGCTTCAAGGGAGTCGATTCTGTGCATGAAGCTAGCCTTCATTCTTCGCAAGTGCAGGAATTGTGGGACCAGAGTGTGTCACTGAAATCATGTTCAGCTGACATTTCACGGCAAATTTTGGACGATTTTGATGTAAATGTAAGTCCTCAGAAAAGTTTAAGTATATAAAAATCTTGTGCAGTTTTCCCTGTTTTTAATTATTGAGACTTATTCCTGTGCAGTTGTTGCCACATCCTAAGCTCAGTGGTGCAGAAGGTGCAGTTTTTTTTCAAACAGTGCAGTGTGTCTGTGCAGATATTTCCAAGCAAAAATCTTGTAAAAATCTACCATTATTCTCGATTGAGGGCCCTTCTACGCTCAGACAGGTCGATGTGATTATGAAATCCTGTTTGTACTTCTTTTGCTGACAGATCAAGCTCTGTCCATTTTTACCTCTTTGTGAAGAGGTAGGAGAGTTTCTTCTATCAGTTATTTTCCATGAAATGTAGGACACACACATTACTGAGTGGCTCTACAAACGCGTCCAGCTCTGTAACTCTTGCTTGCAGTCCTGCTGTGTAGAAGCTCAAGTCGCTAGCCAACCTTTCCAGCTTTTCGTTTCCCCATGGCATGAAAGAGTACCAGTGGTATCCGCTTGCACTGAACTGCCGTCCTGTAGTGGCCCATGGGGTCTGCTTCCTCATCCCTTTCCAGTTTGGTGTGAACTGGCAGCTTTCAAGCGCTGTCTTTAGACAACTTCCTCTTTTTTCACTTCCATCTTCCTCCTTTGATTTTATCTGTCTTTTGTTTTCTAAACCATCATCCTTTTCCATGGAGCTTTTCTTGTGCAATACAAATGGACATTACTACCAACAGAAACACACCAGTTGCCTGACGTAAGCACCATTTCATTAATTGTACAGTATCGGTTTTGTTTATGCATTTTTTGCTGCATTCTTCAGAGCATTTAACATGCAAATACCTTTTTTTTCTTTTATAACAGCTGCTTGAAATAAGTGCCCTCGACAAGTATGATGTAAAGTTTGATGTACAAAGCCACAGTCTCATCTTGCCAGCATTTGATTTTAACGGACGACTGGCAGGAATGCGGCGGCTGATTTGCACGATACCAGAGGAAAATGAAAATCTCAGAGTTATTCAAGAATCTGTTCTTCCTAGGTGAGAATGTAATTGTGGAACTTTATTTTTGTCGTTTGGTATTTATTATAATTGATGCTGTTTGGTTTTTGCCTTTTTTTCCTGGTAGTATTAATTAATTTCTTTTCATTCTGATGTACCCTGGCCTATGTATTACAAGGTTACAAGAGACTTTTGTATGGGAAGCTTAAATAAAGATTTTAATGTTAATGTATATGTGCTCTTGCTAGGAGTGGACCTTTAGGCTTGTTTGGCTTCAACACCTTATCCAGTGCCGTGAAAGAGGTCGTGCTTACCTCTACTGAGCTGGATGCTGTGGCAGTTTGTCAGGAAACCCAGATGCCATCATTAGCTTTGCCCAATGGCTTTTCTTCATTACCTCAAGAGGCAAGTGCTTCAGATACTGTTTTGTTGTTAGCTCATGAAATGCTTTGCTGTGATGTGGCAAATGTGAGGCAGTATTATGGAGGCATTTTGCACCATGGAGAGCAAAAACTTGCCTGCTTGCAGACCTGGGTACTGTTACACATTTGGCTAAAATTTCCACATTTTAGACCCAGATTACACATTCATGTGCAAAATCTCAAAATTCCAATTTTTTTTTTTTGGTGGGGGAGAATTCCGCATTATTTTCAACCTTGTAGCATCACCAAATGACTGCTGTAAACCAGCTAGTACATGAACAATGGGAAATAAGTCCAAAATCTCACATGCGAGAGTCTGTGGGATCTGGTGGCATCTTTGTGCGACCTATGGTGGCGAAGGGAAACAAAGAAACTGAAGAGTGACAAGTTTCGTTCCACATGTTACATCAAGATTCCACATTGTTCCATGTCCTAGTGCACATTTCCACAGAGAGTGGGTGCTCATGTCTGTGCTTGGTGAAAGGTTCCTTTGCTGTTGTAACTGGGTGCCCGCTGTCATGCCGCTTCCACCCCCACCTCCACATTCCTGGACTCGGCTCGACGCTGTTCCACGAATCTGTTGTATGACAGGCACTGGAGACGGTAGGTGAGTTGTTACCATGACCATCAGGTGGACACTACCAGGCCACAGGCGATGGATTTGGCCAATCAGCTCTCGTATTTGGCTGATTCCAGATGTCTGTCTGTTGCTGCTGTGCGGGTGCGTCAGGCTGCTGTCCTCTCCGCCCTGCATCAGCTTGGTGTTTCCTCGTGGGGCAGCACCACTGAACTCAGAGAAGTAATGCATGCCATTGCCTTGTCCCAGGCTCATGAACCCCATCGGGTTACCGCTTGGGTCCTGTTCTGGGTTCTGGCAGCTTCCACCAAACTGTCAATATGATCCACTGCAGCGTGCTTCCATTTGATGGTCTTTCTGGTCATGCTTGCATTTGACCATAGAGCCAGTGAGGTGCATGCTTTTTCAAACCTGGAGGCTGGTGCCAGATGCAAAACACTTGGGTGCATATTCACTGTCTTTTTTACCAATTTATTGACAAAGAACCAGTGTTTTGGTGCAGCCACTGCAGTTGTGGCACAACACCTTTGGCACCTTCCATCCTCCTCACCCTGGTGTTTTTTTTCTGTGTGGTACCTGTATCATCCACCTCCTCGTTGTGCTACTCATCACTCTGGGTCGTGGTAGAGTATTGTGACAAGAAAATGCAAATTCCTTGGGTAAATTTGTTTCTATTAACAATACTTACCGTGACACTTCATAGGCCCACCCACCTCCCCTCTGATACTTGCAGCTTTTCGAAAAGTCAGCGTGAATTTTCAGTGAGTATTGCGGATGGTAGATGTAGGGGTGGTGCACATGCACAGAGGGGCCTTACAAACTTATGGTTACAAACTTTTTTGTTTGGAAGGTATGGTTAGGGATCACTAAATTGAGAATTTAGCACTTTGGGTTTATTACTCGTGGTAAGTATTGTTGAAGAAATGCAAATTTAGTTATGAAAATTGCATATTTCGCTTGTTTCTTTAGGTGCTTCCAGCCCTGGAAAGATTCACTAAGCTTGTCCTGTGGTTTGGAGACGACATGCGAGCATGGGAGGCAGCAAAACTGTTTGCCAAAAAGCTTGGAAATAGTCGTTGCTACATTATCAGGTGAAAACCAGGCTAAAATAAAAATGACCGTTTTTGTGCTGCATGTTTCTCGTGCTTTGCAAGTTTTCCTTTTACAGTGTAAAATATTTCATGTTGTGAATATGCTGCATGTTCAAGTTTTCTTCTTTAAATATTGTTGGGAGATTATATGAATTCTGACCCCAAAGATGTGTCTTCTCATATTGTTTGTGGCCAAACAGCTAAGGGAGGTCTAGTCAACTGGGAGGTCTTCTATCTGTATAAGAGTGCACACATGCACATGCATTGCTGCCCTACTTGTTTGTGATCTGTGAGGATGCGCTTGGTTTCGTCAGTTTGTCTGTCCACTATTTAGAATGTTAGAACATCTGTTGGTTGGGTCTGAAGTTGCTAGGTTCTTACTGATGATAAATGTTCCAACTTCCGCTGGTTGTGTCTGAACTTGCTTATTTCTTACTGACAACGGACACGAAAAGGGAGAGGTGCATAACTGGGTAAATGCCTTGGACAGGGACAGTCCTCACTGATAAAAAGGGTTGTAGGTTGGGATCCCTTGTATGCCTTTTTTGCCACTTTCTTTGAATGTATCACCTGTGTACAGGGCTGTATGGATTGGTTAAAGTGTTTCCTCTCCTCTTGTTCTGCTCCACCCACTTTGTCCCATCCTGTCCTAATCATGGTTGACTCGACATTAATGAACAATCAGACTTTCTCAAATGAATGGAAGAACGAACAAAATGAAGTGAAATTTCATTCATTATCACTCTCTCTCATATTTCTCATTGTAATAAAGGTATTCCATATTCTTCGTAGCAACTATATCATACTAAAATGGTTATGCAACACAAAATTGAACATACATCTGGCTAAGTAAGATTACTGTCGGCTTTTTGGGGCTGCAGGCCAAGTGAAGAGGATCCCAGTCCCCTGGAGGCACTGCGGCGCGGAGTAAAGCTGAGGCAGGTGCTAGACAAAGCCAAGCCTGTCGCACATAAATCCATTGTCTGTTTCTCGCAGCTCCGTCAGGAGATCTTTTCTGAGCTCTTGCACACAGAGCAAGTGGCTGGTGTCAAGGTATGGAATACAAGAAGGGCAGGTAACAAAAGATAAGATCCAACCCTATTGTAAGGTACAAAAATGCTGAGCTTACACCTGAAGAGTTCAAGATATTGTGTGGACATGTTTGTACCATCAAGGGTATGATCACAAGGAGAACTGGGTTGCTATGCTGATTAGGTGCATGTCTGTGCTAAACTGACAAAACTTTCTGGACATTTTCTCGCTCATGGGAGAGTGTCCATGTTTAGAGTTTCTGCCTCTTGAATAAATGGGATTTGTTCTCAAATTTGTTTAACTTGCTTCTCACAATAAACTAAACTGGCCATTTGATCCAGGGTGGATGGAGCTCTTTCAATTGGTTAGCCTTAATCTCTGTAGAACCATCAACAGTAACATCACTTAGAAAACTTCTGGTTCCAATTTTTTTTAATTTTCAAGAAAAAAGTGGTAGTTTTTGCAAGAACACAATCTGCAGTGCATCAGAGTAGAACGCCCTTTCAGTGCTTACATTGCACACACAGCAGTGCATCAGTGTCGTCTCTTTCACTTGTAATGTTAATAAATTTAATGTGGTTTTTACACCTTCCTCAGTGGAAGAGGTATCCCATACTGAACAAACTGATGAAGGGACACCGGAGAGGGGAGCTAACTGTGTTCACTGGCCCAACTGGCTCTGGGAAAACCACATTCATGAGTGATTATTCACTTGACCTGTGTATGCAAGGGGTAAGTGACTCTTCTATTCCTGACTGCTTGTTCTGTGAGATTATTGAAGTTCAATATCAAAAGACACGGGTGTACATATCCTATGTTAGCAATAAGGTAACGTGAAAATCATTACAGTGGATGTTGAAGTGGGAGAGTATATTCTTGTTGCCTTTTTGCAAGGACAACAGTGAAGTTTCAGCTGAATATCAATTGCAGCAGTGCATCTTAAGCATATGCATCTTTCAAGAAAATAATAAGTGATTTGTGAGAGTACATTACATGAAAAGATTACTATAGGATATCTTCAGCGAGTGCTTTTGTATGCAAATGTGTGGGTGTGTGAATGTTTGTATACTTGTGTGAGTGCATGCACCCACCCAAAAAAATTGACATTTTAGTATTCTTAGTATAAGATGAAAAATTTGATAATATGTTGGTCAAAAGATTTTAATTATGTTTATTTTTTATGCAACTAAGAAACAAGTTCTCTCACCCTCTCACTCAACTGCACATCCTTGTGCATGCGCGCACACACACACACACACACAAAATTCAGATGCTATGAAAATGGGATGGCTTGTATTAGTTTGTGTTGCATCAGAATTAAATGGATAAAGATCCGAGCAAGTAACCAACAGTGATCCTTTCAATGCAGGTGAATACTCTTTGGGGAAGCTTTGAAATCAACAATATCCGACTTGGTAAAGTGATGTTGACACAGTTCGCACAGTAAGTTAACTTGTGATCATTGTCTTCCATTGTCTGAAAAATGGGCTTATAAGGCTTTCTGCTTGTGAAATGTAAACCATTTATCAGCTTTGTAACCACATTTCATATACATGTATAAGCACAACAGGACTAAAGCTTTCCATTGTGGCTAGAGAAAACATGAATGTCTTGGGGAGGGGAGGGGGGAGTTTGGTTGGTTTTTGTTGGAGTGCAGCCAGAATTTTTAAAAAAAAAGGTTTGGCAGGTCAAGTTTAAAGGCTTCGGTGGTCATATGTGTCTCCATATAAGAAAACCCCAGCATAGTATTGGAGGGAGGGGGCAGAGGCAGGCTGGAAAATGCTTTTAAATCTACACAAGTTTCAGAATGCTCAACTGTTTCAATGTGCAAACCAAAAGAGATGCAAAAAAGGAGAGTTTTGTGGTTTAAAATCTCGAGAAAGCCTAGGTGGATGTGGGCATGGGCATTCTGCAGACTGTCCAGACATATCAGTGGCCACCATAAGACAAGCCATTGCTGTAGCCAACGCTAGCATAGCAGTGCCCTACAGACACTGAATCCAGCATGTATTTTGTTGTCTCCCACCCCTTTTTTTTTAATTAGCTGGAGGGGAAAATGTAAATTTAATACTTGTTACAATGACAAGAACACATTGCTGTTCAGAGCTTGTTTTTTCTTTTAAATAATTTTGTGAAAGCAGACTATAGTACTAGTATTGTGTAAGTACCTTGATTAATAAAAACATATTGGAGTTTCATTGCACAGACTCAACCTCATGAAGCATCTTGATCAGTTTGATATGTGGGCTGATCGTTTTGAAGCACTACCAATGTACTTCATGACATTTCATGGGCAGGAGAGCATACGCAAAGTGATAGAGGTAATGGGGGTATCACCTTGCTTAATTATGTTAGCTCTTAGTTGTGAAAGATAAGTAACATTTGAATATCTTTAAATCTATACCATGTATACATTAGTTTGTAGATAAAATGCATATCTTCTTAGTTTCATCAACCATTCAATATCATCCAGACAGTGATAGAGAATTGCAGATATCTCTTCCTCAGTAAATATGATACCAGCAGCACATGCAGTCATGCAGAAATTTCTGAAACTCTGTTGCATCTTGGGACAACATCCCAAGATGCAACAGATGGGTCTTTGCACAGATTTGTGTGATTTAAAAAAAAAACTTTGTAGAATAACCATGAAGATTGTGAACATGATCCAGACATGTTATGAGATAAAAATTTCAGAAAAAAATGGTTGCCTGAATGATTCCTTACATTTGTTTCCGAGTTTTCTGCTTCTTGGGAATACAGCTTGAGCATGAACAGAAAGACAGTGTAGAATATTTTAGAGAAAGGCTCACATGGACAGTAGTTTTCTTTAACACTCACCAAACTACCATTTAGGGTTCTTGGAATTGTCCAAGGATAGTTTCTCAGTTTGAAAATGGAAAGTGATAAAGAACTTTTCACTCAAAAACTGTTGATGATTCACTTCCTTGAATTCATTGCATAGGCCATGTCCCATGCGGTATACGTCCACGACATTGCACACGTCGTGGTTGACAATCTTCAGTTCATGATGGGCTCCAATGGGGAAATGGGTGATCGCTTTGCCAAACAGGATACTTTTATCAGCGCTTTCCGCAGGTTTGCCACCAACATGAACTGCCATGTAACTGTCGTTATTCATCCTCGTAAGGTGAGTTCTTCTGTCTCCTATAGTTAAAAAATGCTGAGGAAACTTTTGCAAACGCTAGATAAGGTTTGGTTATTCATCCTCTTGGGGTACAGCTGATCCTCTCTTATAAGACTTGCCAAGAACTACCAAAACTTTTGGGGGGGGGGGATCTTATGAGAGGAAGAACTGAGATTAAAACTACAGATGGGCTACAGTATAGTACACACATTTAAAATAAACTCATCCCCCTAGCTGCAGCTGTTTGCACCTACCACCAGTAATAATTTTCTCAGTTTGCATGAACTTGATTTACAAAGGGTATAAAATTTGTCAAGAAAGCAAGGAATATTTTTTGAAAATTCTAGTACATGGTGCATACATGTCAGACTCCTGAATTGCAGCAGGTGACTTTGGCTTATTGGCCGGGGTCGGGGGCCGCCTAGGCCCTGGCGGGGCCAAGAGGCTGGGTGGATGGGGGAGGGGGGAGGTACAGGGGGGCGGAAGCCTTCTTCCGAAAACGAATATTTTAATATTTAACTGGCAAATTCTAGCCTCTCCTGCAAGGAAAATGTTTTCATTTGTAGTGATGTTTGTTTCATCTGGTCATATTTTCACGCTGCAAGAACGTGAGGCAATGACGTCTAGCGACCTGGAGAGCCGCACATACAAAATGGCGTCCGTTTCGGGGATTCAAGCCAAATAAGCATCCGTTCCGTTCACTGATAAGCACAAAGTTGATTTTGGCGTACCAGCCTCACAGCTTTGGCGTACGCCAGGGTTTGGTTTGGCGTAAATACGCCAAATGGTGTACAATTC
This sequence comes from Lanistes nyassanus, assembly GCA_004794575.1. Classification (NCBI taxonomy): domain Eukaryota; kingdom Metazoa; phylum Mollusca; class Gastropoda; order Architaenioglossa; family Ampullariidae; genus Lanistes; species Lanistes nyassanus. The sequence goes on along the minus strand of SMGT01008031.1, from coordinate 135,255 downwards.
AGGAGTCTGACATGTGCATGAGTTGAAATAGTTGAGGGTCTATTGAATGACTATATACTTTTTTTGACAGATTAATTTATGATTTTCTTTTTTTATTAGTATCAGAAGCTTAAGATAATTTACATTTAGACTGTAGATTGAAAACAAGCAGATGATGATATTTTAGCCATATTACTTTCAGTAAGTGTAAGTTTGGGGTATATTAAGCTAAGTGATTTTTTATTTGTTATCAGTTTGTGGTGTCTTGAAGAAGGTGCCATGCCCCGAAACGTTGACTTCCTGTCTAAGTTTCGATTGGCCACGTTCTCTTTATTGTACCTATATTAAGCACCATATTCTTATAAAAGTGTGTTTTGGTTTTGCATTTTCCCAAACTGTTAGGTAGACCTTGAGTGATGCCTGATTGTGTCCAAATTCGCAGACTATTGTAGGACCCCCACCCACCCTCCCTGGATGAAAATGCATCCACACTTTTGTCTTCTTTCTCTATGCTATAACATGTGGTTCATTAATCAAGATGGTCAAAACTAAGATAACACAACAAAGGTGATTTTTAAAAATAAAACTTCAAATTTTAATTTGCCTTTTTGTGCTTAAAGTTTCCCACATATTCCATGGTGCCACATGACCTGGCTAGGTGTGCATAATTACAATTTGCACACACGAATTCTCTGAATATTTTCCGATAGATAAACTTCACCACGTGTGTCTTCGATCTATGTTTATTACCATTAATTTTAAACTAATGATTCATTGACTGCTTCACTCCTATCAACAATTAACTTTTCCCTCATCATGATGGGATGGAAATAGCCCTTTTGAAAATTGCGTACTTCGGGGAAATAAAGCATGATTTTTTTATGATCGAGTTTGCATGAAAGGGGAGCTCGCTCGACACAATTTTAGGGCGCCAGTTTCACCAACAAGGTTATATAAATATGCAGATTGCTGGTTGTGTGTTGTGTTAGATGGGGAGTAAATCAGGACGCAGACAAAGAAGAAAAAGGATCAGTCATTGAAAATTGGGTCGTATGAGGCAGGGGATTGCATATAAGTGATTATAGCTCAGAGGGACTACTGTACCAACAAACAATTTGTTTTCTAGTTTTTCAGTGCAGTCTGTTGAACATGAGTTTTAGAGGACAAGGAAAAAAGTTGTGTTAGCTGATTCTGTTCTTAAATGAAACTAGATAAGAGCATGCTGGTCAGGAACTCGGTTGAAGCTATGTGGCACTGTTGTTTTTAAAGGTTTATTTTAAAATTATATTTTCCTTGTTGAGAGGAAAAATATTAAAGGTTATCTTTTCAACAATTTTTGCATCCAGCTGATGCTTTTCTGTTCAGGTTTCTGTATAGCATGCCACAATGAATCTAGTAGGTAGCTAGATACTTCTAGTGGGAAAGTGCTTCTGCTGTGTGGTGATTTTGTACTTTGGGTGGGTGGGTGGAGTTTATTACTAAATCTGTGCAATGAAAGAACCATCAGACTGATAGCTCTAGCAAAATGGCTCGTGCAAACAGGCAGTTTAATGTTCAGGGGATGGCTGAGTAGAGTCTGCACAATGTTTAACTCTAGAATTTTCCTTGGTCACTCCTGGATTCAAAGTGGGAACCTGTCACATGGTAGTCCACAGCTCTGTCTGCAGAGGTATTCAGGCCCTCTAACAAATTTAGTCCACTGCCTTTGCTGCGTGGTAAGTCTGTCACTTGGGGGCTGTCCTGTTGTGCATTTCAAAGTTTGATAATTACAGGAAAAGGATTCAGACGAGCTTACAACAGCCTCCGTATTTGGCAGTGCCAAGGCTACACAGGAAGCAGACAATGTATTGATACTGCAAGACAAACGTCTTATGTCTCTCCGTGGGCGCAAGTATCTACAGGTAGGCGAACGTTAGCTTTACAGCATAGCAATGATCATCGTTTCATCCATCAAGGAAATTTTGAGTGACCTCCCATGCACTTAGTCCAAGAATTCTAGTAATTTCCCAGCTCACAGGGTTGAAATTTTTTCCGCACTTCTACAGAAGTGCTTGTTTAGAGACCCTCAGTAAAGAATTCTTTATTTTCAAGTTTTTAAAAGGTGGTTGGGAGGGGGGTCCCCTTAGCATAGCAACATAACAGGAGCTGTGACCGCTTCCTTTGTGTGTTTTGTTGATTAACTCATTCCCAAGGCTATGACCATGGTACATCAGTGAATATTTGCTACCATCGCCAGTCTCTGACGAGCGTTTTTCAGTGACTTTTGAAAGGGTCAAACAAGGGAAATAACACGTTTTCAGATACATGAACCATTTTCCTTAGAGTTACCTCTCTTAAACCACGAAAGAGAGGGTATTACTGGGAAGCAAAGCATTTGCGAAGACAACACTATGTGGCACAGTCAGTGAAGCAAAGAGAGAAAGTGTTTATTATTTTGTGTTATTTCACGCAAAATAGCGAATAATTGGTGCAAGATTTTAGCACCAGGGTTGAGCCAGGCAATCTTTTCGCTTGCTTTTGTCCTGGAAAGCTTTCACCAGGAGATTAGCATGGGCTTTGATGCAGGCTGTTATAGTATTAAACAGTACTGTGTAAACTATGTAAGTTTAGGGAGATGGGGGGGGGGGGCTGTAATTAGCTTTAGTTACCAACTCTGTGGTATACACATGTTCTACCGTGAGACCACAGATACTCTTGAATTAAAATGTTAATGTGTATCCAAAGCTGGTACTATGTCTCCCCCCTACCCCCACCCTTCCGTTTTAAGTGGGGGCAAGTAGCACAGAACATTTCTACCTCTCTTGTTCTTGTAAATGATTACAATATAGCTCACTGGGCATTCCCTTGGGCTTTCCTACTCTGCCACTGACTGACTTTAGAAACAGTTCTTTTTATGAACAGGCATCGCCAGTTTTTATGCCTTGTAACTGTAGATCAGTAAAAGTTTCCAAAGTATTAAGTTATATGTATGTGTTAATTTTGCTTAGAAAGAAAATGCATAATAATATTTCCAGGTAGATCAAAAAAAAAAAAGTAATTCCCTAGTGGTGAGCACTGTGTGCGTGTATGTGTGTGCATGGCATATGTTCCAGATTACTAAGAATCGCTTTGATGGAGAACTTGGTGTGATGTTGCTGAAATTTGACAAGGACACTCTAAGCTTTGCTGCCAGAGAGAAACCTAAACGATCAGATGCACTAGATGAGGACTTTTTGGAATCCAGTCACTTTAGCATGACTACCGTTGATGATATTGACCAGTGAACAAAACAGGGGCTGAACGTAAAACCTGTGGAAGCGACCACTTCCAAGAGCCACCCCCTGGTATGAACAGCCACAAACTGATTGATTTTCAGCACAATTGCACCACACCACCAAAAATGACTGCGACCACTATTGTGCGCTCCTGATTGAATGTCAACACTGTTAGTCCCCAGCGGCCCCTCTGCCAGACCTCTGAAGGTGCTTGACGGAAGCTTTCATAACAAAGACCCGTGAATGCTGCCAGAAATTTAGAGCTGGAGTATGGATGGTACTCAATGGTGACAATATTGCTAGAGTAAGCAGCCCTGCCATCTGAGTTCTTAGATCTTGGACTGTTTAGTCTTTGATCTGGTTTTGAGAGATCCAAGATGTGCTTTTGCTAACTTTGTAACTGAATGAAAATGATCTTCCTTTCTTCCTTCTTTGTATAAAAAAAGACATTTGTCTACACCGTGAAAAATGAATACAACCCTACCATAAGTGCGCATGCTTTTATCCAGAACATCTAACCAGCGATGGAACCAGAAGTTGTCCAAGTGCCTTGTTTCCTCAAAATGACAAGGGGAAGCTACTCTTTCCTGCAGACTTCGAACGTTGTCTGCTATGGTGTAATTGTTGATCTGCTTGGGGCAAAAACAAACAAATCCCTTAAACTTGTGCGTCAAGCGTACACACCCGGAGTGCATCAATGGGAAGCCTGAGCATCGGTTTGATGATTTCACAGCTAGTATTCCTCAGTATGCAGGACGTTAGCATAAAACAGACAGGAGAAGCAATCCAGACAGAGATTTCTGACTTTTTTCCTCGGCAGAAGTTGATGTTTTAAGAAAATTTAACCTTGTTGGAGGTGATCAAGTATACTTATGTACATTGGTGTGGGCTGTGTGTGCATGCATGCGAGTGAAAGAAAGGTTTTAATACTTGATATTGTTCCTAAAAATAATGTTGCCCTGTTGGCACATTGCGCATAAATACTAGGTTTTTCCAAAAACATCAGGTGTTGTATGGGTAATATTTTTTAAATTTTATTTGGAGAGAAAGAGAAAGCATTTATGTTTGGTGCGAAAGGGAGGGTCATTCTTTGCCTCTGTGACTCCTACCTGGGAGAAGAGACCACCTGCAAGGGGAGACTACTTTTATGTTTCCCCAAGGGTGGTCACTCTTCACAGGTTTTACTGTATACAGTAAATGTCATTTACAGTTGTTCAGGTGTGCTTTGGGTGAGATTTTTATTTCCTATGCCATCTCAGGTTGTTATTATTATACTTTTATCCTAGTCCGTCTTGATGTCAAAAGTTATCTTGTAGCTTAAATGCAGGCATTTATCACCAAGGTTTTCCTCTACTTAAAACTTTAAACCAAGTTTGAATGGTACGATATAAGTGAGAGTGAGTAAACAAATGAATGAACAAATGAAGAAAGAAAGCAGTTAAGGAATACAGTATTATCTGTGAATAGCAGACCCTTGAAATTATGGACACCTCAAAGTAATCGACAGTTTGACCCAGCACTGATTAATTTCAACAGAAACCTGCCTTCAGATAATGAAGACCTGGCTAATCTGGACACCTGATTCCCTTTCTAGTCCCAGTTGCATTTACCTTTGTGTAGTGGAAAACAGTGCATATATACACTTTGGTATGTGCACTTTGGTATGTACACTTTGACTCAACTTCCTGTGTTTGGTGCCCATAAATTTTCCAGCTAATCTCACATATCAGAGATGAGACTGCATGCAGAGCTGCCAACCAAAATGGTCCCACCATATTTTGTTAAAGTCATTTTGAACAAAAAATAGATTGCTGGCAAATGTGGAAAAAATATGGCAAGGGGAAAGCTCATTAAAAAAAATGTTGCATGGTCCACATTCAAACATTAGTGTTAAAAGTGTAGCATGAGGCCCTTAGATTTCATCATCACTCTGACATGACAGAGGCGAGTAGCATACCATTCTGCATCAAAACAATTGTCCGTTTATAAAATGATGCTTTTCTGTGTCTTTGTTTGGTACACTATGAGATGCTACTCTTTGGTGACTTTCGACGTCACAGAATGATGATGAAATGGTGCTGATGTCGATCTCGTGCTATGTTTTTTAATTACTCTTCAGGAATATGGATCCCAAAGTAGTAATCAGATTTTGTTCTTTTTAAATCTCGCCTGCATTTCATGTCGAAAAGAACCAGTCAGTTATGTGAGTAAACTGAAGCATAGTCAACGACAGCCCCCTCAGTTCATAACATGGTCCAGCGTGTATTGCAATTAAATCCACTTTTGTATCAAAGAAAGAGGTGTTCTTATTTCTTAATAGCATGAACATGGATGCAAATAATGGGCAAGGAAGGCTAGGAAAACAAAAACAGCCTTGTGAGCAAAACTTTCTTGATGGTTATGATTGAGACTATCCACGCATCTTCTGTTGCATTTTTGTATGTGCTATGCACAGTTTGTAATTTCAACATTCAGATGAAAATCAGGCATGACAGATTGATGATGCTTGACATGTCTTCGGCGTCTCGGCGTGAATCTCAAAAGCTAAAGGTGCGCCAAAGGCCAGATCTATTTAGATGTGACTTGATTCTTTTCAAAGGCAGAGCCAGACACTAGGGGTCTTGGTGTTAGCAGAGATTTTCTGTTTGAACATAACTACTCTCTACCTAATCATGCTGGCAAACTGTTCAGAGAAATGCTTCCTGATTTGAAAATTGGCAAAAATTTCAATGTGCAAGAATGAAAACAGTAGAAATTGTAAAATTGTTCAGCTCTCTTCACGTTTGTGCATAGACATGAAATCCGGCCCATTTGTTGTTGGATCAGATAAATCTCAGGAAGGTGGGGAAAATTTTTTTCGAGTTGTGGCAACCAAAATTTCCATGGAATATAGACATTTTCCCAAAATACTGAAAATTCTCAAACTGCTATTGAGTTATTGCGTATTACATAAAAGAACTATTTTTGAACCAGATAGCACCTGTTGTATTGTGGTCTGCATCATGGTAGCGCTAAAGTGTAGCCATATTACACGGAAGGACTAAGTCAAAGTTTGGAAAAACCTCGACAGTGGCCAGTGATCTTGTACGGTAGTTGGCTGAATGGTTATCCTTTTGTGAATACATCAGATTGTCCCATGAATAATGAACACCTGCCAATACCGGACAGGTTCTGGTGACCCCCATAGGTGTGTGCTGTTTGCTGCCGCTGCTGTAGAGCAAACGTTTGGTCTTCATGTGAAAGGAAGAGCTGAAGTGACCAGACCATGTGATGAGTGTGTTGTACTATATGCCATCTTAACCAGGACTTTATATTCGATTTACTTTTACTGTTATGGGTTGTTTTAGACAGACATGATAGTCCAGCTACTGACAGGAACACCTGATTTCACTTGGTGCTGTTTGCCCATAGGAACTGTTTTGGAGAGGGTGCACCATACTTGTGATGCATTTTTGGTGAGAATAAAATCATAGAAGAATAAAATATTATCTTTTACAAATTGTGTTTTTATTTTTGGTCCTCAACTCCTAGATTTTTTTTAAAGTGTGCATGTGTTTGTGAGGAAGAAGAGGGGGGGGGTACACTATGCATTTGTACATGCATTTGTATATGTATGAGTGTTCTTACATGTGCATTGAACATGCATACTTGGGAGTATACTTTTACACTGTGAAACATTTACTAGGTTTTGTGCAATTGATGCCAACATGGTTACTCAATTATCAGAAGTCTTGTAGTGTGTCCCTCTAGCAAGTGTCCCAGACCAAGTGCTGTCAGTGACTTGACAAAAGTCAAGGGACTTGAAGGGGTGCAGAGTTTTTGAAAACGCACATTGGAGCCAATTTATGCACACAAATTCAAGAATGACACAGATTTGCAAGTTTTACAAAGTTCCAGAAGCAATGGGGTGCCACCTGAGGTTAAAAAAAAACAAACTTGCAATTAAAGAAAAAACTCGATGGCGCTAGTGTAAAACATTCCGCCTACAGCGTCATGGTTTCTGGCAGGCCGTTCGTACCTAAGAAACAAAAGGCACACATTTCTTCTAAGGAGGTTCCTGAGCAATTCCGGTACACTGTACATGTGTTCAGGTGCCACATTCATGGTTTGTGCTCGACAGCAAGACAGAAGTATTTATGTGAATACAATTGTTGGTCGAAGGTTTAAATCTTGGCTCTGGCAAATCGTGTAACTTTGTTAAGCAGTGTTCTAGTCTACCGAAGGTTCAGCTAAGTTCACCAAAATTTAGATCTCACCAGAAGAAAGATTGAGGAATGACGAAGTGGCTAAATGAGGTTCAGCACTTTGCTAGTCCTTTTGGATGACTTCAGGATTTGCCTACTGCGCACTGTGACTGGATGAGATTGTAACTCTCATGCAGAAGTGTGGAATGTTCGGGATATAGAGGCCTATTATCTTAAAGGCATTGTTTGAAATTTTTATTTTTTATATGTTCCCCGAAAGGGAAGTGAATATATGTTTCATCGGGATCTTTTTAAGGTCTCTTCTGGTTAAGAGGAAGGTGTTTTGGGGGTGTGGTGCCTTAATCACAGTGCTAGCAGTTAAGCCCATCTCATGGCAGAGATCTGGAACGACGAGGTCTGGCCCCTAATCTAAACATTGAAATCTACACCAAGCTGAAAGCCGCAGCAAGATGTTTTGTGCGGACAGGCAGCTGAATGACCAGGGAAGGACGACTGTAGTCTGCACAACGTTCGCCTTCAGAGTGCAATCTTCGGCTGTTGCTGGCTAATTACCAGGGAAAGGAGAATCAAAATTGACAATTAATTGAGCAGCAGGGCTGTGCAGATGACGATCTGGGTCGGCCTGCATGCATGGCTGCTGAGAACGGTGGAATGGTTCATTCAACCTTTGTATTGTACGTAGACCTTTACACGAGTTAAGAGATACGAACTCTCATGCAAACCATGCAGCCCTTCCCGCTTTTTTGCGACCGCTTCGGGTTGGGAGGTCGGCGGTTCACACCCCGGCCGGGTCATATCTAAGACTAAAATTGACCATCTAGTAGCTGCCCTGCCAGATGCATGTCACTACAGGGAACAGTACTAGGACTGGTTGGCCCGGTGTCAGTATAACGTGACTGGGTGGGACTGACGCCTGTGCTGGGACAGCAGTCCCACGTGTGGCAGCACGTAAACTTTGTCCAAGCAACACCGTCTTGATATGCACCTCGTTTGCGGCGGGACGTTAAACAACAAACACCCACCCACCCCTTTTTTTGCGAATGTATAAAGACCGCGCTTCTTAGACATTTTGGTTCGATCATTCAGTAATGATGCCGTCCCTGCACAACGCCGCTTTTATCGTCTTAGGCTCCTTAGAAGCCCAGCTGTGCTAGAGGTGCTTTCAGTCGCTGCCACATATCCTACAAGACCGATGGTGTTAGGAGAAGCGACAAGGAACCGGAAGCTCGTCCCCGGGCTGACGACGTAACCTAACTGTTGACTGCCACGTGTTGCCTCCTGTCGCTCGTCGGCTTTCCGGCGATGGTCATCTGGCCTGACGAGAGACGCGACGAAGGGCGAAAAACTCTGCTCGCCGTCTCATCTTCGGAGCGGTGACAGGTGCTGTCCTTCCCGCTATCATCACCGACGTCATCGAGCATCGCTTCCTGGCTGGTCAGGCATCAGTCGAAATGACGGAAACAGTGAACACAGAATAGTGCCGAATGTGCATCCTGCGGTCACGTGGACCTCGCCATCCCGCCATTGGCTTATAGTAGCTGCTCGCGAAGACTACAGCCAAGGAACACTGCAATATCGCTCATTCTCTTTCAGATGACCGTTCCCTATTCGCGCGATCCACTGAGGTCGCCCTAGAGAGAGAGAGGGGGGAGAACGCTCCAAGCCCTATATAGCGCACATGGTTTAATTTCAATTAAATCGTTCCAGCATGTGCAGCCACGGTGTGACTTTTTGTGTTCAAGTAGTAAAAACAATCGATTTAAATTTGTTTAAAGATGCAGGCTTTCTAATTACCAATTGAGGAGAACCCAGATGAAAAAAAAAATTAACCAGCTGGATTGGTTGCAGGTTCTGATTGACTAGTCTCCTTTTGATTTTAGCACTACAGTGACATTACAGCAGTTGTGCATTGTTGATTTTTTTCGTTCGGTGCTCTGTCACGAGCATAGACGCACATATATATATATATTGGCACTAAGCTGTTAAAATTCTTAACAACCATTCGAAGTTCAGAAGTGAATTATAGTATCATGCCAATTTACTAAACTTCTCCCTTATAAGCTATGCAACGATCGTCACGATCTTAAAGCCACACATCAGACCCTTTTTGTCTTACTGTCTAGAGAGCTCGCTAGTATTTTTGGCTCTGTAGTACATGCACCGGAATGCATTCACGCTGTATATGCACATCTGTACATAAGCATTCTGTCCTGGAATCTGTCAACTCGACGAAGTCTCGTCAGAAAGGTCACTAACATATTATCTCAATAGGCACACGTCGTCAGTTTCCAGGAATGACAGCTGCACTTCTATATTTACTATTTACTAAATGCTTTTGAGCTGCTGGGAGTGACAGAAACGCGAAACTCTAAGAGGGACAGACGTAACAATATGGTAATGCCATTAGAACGTTCTTTTATTTGAGCTGATGCGAAGAGGACAGCTAGAAAACAAGGCTGTGGATTAGAACAGAGATGTTGCTTTTCACTATTCTCCAGTGCTTATAATTACTTCTGACTATTCTATGGCCGAACTGAAAGTCATACAATAGGAATAGTTAAAATGCTAAACTATTCTTTGGAGAAAGTTGATAAAGTCATGTTCGCACAGTTTTCCCCTCGCCCCGCCTTCCATTTCTAACCCCCCCCCCCCCCACTTCTGTTGTTTAAATTAACTTAGATTTCAGTAATAGATCTGATGGCAACGTGTCCAAGTCCCCTCATCTCAGGAGCCGAAGGGTAGCCACTATACAAAAATTATGGTAGCTTTTATTGGAAAGCGAGCGTGTGGGACTACGAGTGAAATAAGGGAGAGCATTATTTTAATGCAGGTCTATATACTTAAGATTTAAAGCAATCTTTATGTTCTCCGTTTTCAACGCAAAGCACTGTACATAAAACGAATATATATATATATATCAAAGTCGTTGTCCCGCCCCTCGCTGACTTTGGTACTTTGGCAAAGGGTGGGGGAAGAGGAAAGACATGCAGTTGAATGGGATGGAGGGGTGACAGATAGCTGAACTGGGAATAGCAAAAGACAGCGATAACCGACTGGGTCTAGAACTTGCTAGCGGAGCTTCGTAGAGCGAAAGGGTCTTTTTTCGGAAGTTACTGTAAAGGGCGACAGCGATGACAGACCTAAATTAAATCATCTAGCGAAAGTCTTAGTGCTATCAAAGACTTCGTATTCTACTTAATATAAGGAATCTTTGGCGCTATCAACGATGTTGACGAATCACCATTATAACACCTGCCTCGTAGAGGATGGGAAAAAATAGTAGTTTGACCATTCGCCAACATTAGCAGGACGCGAGAGGAGGTCAGTAGAGTGGCGTGCCGTCAGAAAGTCAAAACTGCCTACAGTTCGTTTGCCCAAAATAGGCTCAACAGACATCTGGCGACATTTCTAAGGAGCCACTGGTTCTCTTGAGAACGCGTCGCCCTTGACTGGCCAGGGCACGCCGCCAAGCTGACTCTGGAAGAATGTTCAGGAAGCTGACGAAGAGGGGTTGTGCACTAGGTTTGTGTCATAGAGATTGGGGCAGTGCTAGTGTCTTGGCAACGTGCAAGGTGTGTGTGTGTGTGGAGGGGATTAATACTTATAGTTTGGAGGGGCAGTGGTTGGTAGCTTTGTTTATTTTTTAATGTCGATCTTACGCTCGGTTCACACACAGGCTAAGTCCAAAGGAAACTATAGCAAGGAGCAGCCCTGGCTTTATTTTTTCTGACGACTGGATACATTCTGTTCAGTTACAAACACGGAGAGGATTAGTTCTGAGTGTTTGCATGCATACCCTTGGGGCCTGGGTGGTGGTGGTCATAAAGTAATTAACTCTATGTTGCAGACAGTTTCGTTGGATCTTCAACCCTGTTGTCGTTCGACTTGGTCGAACTGTGTGAAAGTATCATAACTGCAACCATTTTTGGACAGCCGCTGCTTGCGTCTGACCCCCCTTTCCTATTAGTTTCCAATAATGCTTTAAAGTGAGCGTATTGACTCATCAAACGCGAGAACTGCCACTTCGAATTTCGGCTTGGGCGTGGGAAAAAAGTCCCTTAAAAACAATCACATTAGCCTTGAAAAAGGACAGTCATCTGCCAAACGTACGACTCTTTGTACACGTTCAGGAAATTTAACGTGAGAGGATCTGGTATTAAGTGCGCATATTTTCAGTTGCTAAGGACGTTTCGGAGGAATACAAGGCAAAACTAATTGGACAAAAGGGCACAGAAAACATCCAAACGAGCAAGTTTTAAGTGCCTGATAAAATTAACACGCATATAAATCGCTGGTTACAGCCTTTAACCCAAGGTTTAAAAACAATTAATGGACTGTTCCACAATCTCACAGGTTAACTGTAGCAACTTTTGACTAAAATAGATTGTTTCATCCCAAGCGTGTACAATGCGGAGAAACTTGACGAATATATGTGGGGTGTAAACGGCAAATTCCTTCCTAAAGTTTAGAAGGCGACTGTGATCCGAAAATCTTGGGAAACTTTGCTTTCGCGGTTATAATTGGCTTCTGGTGAAGAAGGCAAGGCACAAGGCATTTTGTTTCAACATTTTTCCTTCTTGCCGACCTCCCTTCCCTCCCTTTCCTTCTTTAATTATTTTTCTTTCTCTCGTTTTCTTCCTGTTCTTTTTTCCTTCCTTCCACCTATATGGATACAGGTTTACTGACAAAGTCAAATGCGCTTGCCATGTGTTTCACAGTCATCCTGATCATCACCACCTCATCTGATTTATATCTCTCAGCAGGTGAAACCTGCTCCATATATTTCTTCGTCAGTCACATATTGACGCTGGCTCAAAGCCACCAGGCCTAATAATCCCAGATCCGAAGGCCCTTCTCTCCCACATCATTCACTCTGACGGAGAGATTTGTTTCCCCTGTCGGTCGAATGTGATGAAATGCCGAGTTTATTTCTGGGACGTTGCCCACAGCGCCGTAGATAACAGGACCACGCTACAAGATGTGAAAAAAGTATTTGCGTGTCGACTTTAAATAACTGCGAAAGACTGAAGCGATTCCATCACCACCACCACCCAAAAAAAGAAGGGGGAGGTGGTGGGGCCGGGTCATCAGAGCTGCAGACGTAAGAGTTCCCAAAACATTCCAAGAAGTGCACTGCCAATGCTTACACCCAGATCTTCAGGCCATGCACTCTTTTAGCTTCGCAGTCTTGCATTGGAGTAAAAAAATTGATAGAAAAATACTAATACTGTAATGTGTCTTTTCCCGGTCAGCGATCAGCAATACTTTGGGAAAAAAAAGTTCTTGCAGGGAAGGGGGAGAGTTTTGTTCTTTCAAAAAATGTGTCGTCATAATATTTCCCACGCTGTGGCTGATTCCAGACCAGGTTCGGTGAACTAGGATGCACATTTGTTCTATTAAGAAATGTCCTTTAAAAGGCACTTCTACAAGTGACCATGAATCTACAGAGTTTTAAAAAAAAATTATTTGGTGATAATAGGAGAGGGCTATTAATTGGGACTTTCCCATTGCGTTACTTGACGTCACGTACCAGGCATCTGCATGTTAAATCGAACAAAATCAGAATCTTATATTAGTAGCCGCAAGATTTACGTTAAAGAAAACGACAGTCTGATATTGAAACGAATAGCGTGGACGACATTCTTGTGTTGAGCTTAGAATTGATCTAAAGTGATTTTAACGAAGTGACAACAATATTATAAAACCTCTTACTGGATTTTTAAAAGTGGAAAAAAGCGACCAACCTAAAGGTCAATAAAATCTTTGGGATGACAGTTTATTAATGTTACTTTTATTATTTTTGGAAATGTAGCCTTGCTGCACCGAAAATGGTGCAAAAAAAAGAACAACTATGCGATTTTTCACTCTTCTCAGTGAGACAGATTTTGTAAACATTAATTGAAACATTGATGTAACTGCTCTGTGGAAGAATTTTGCCTTGTTTTTTTAATCTGCCATGATTTCTTCTTTTAACCCCCTCCCCTAGTCCTATCTTTGTTGGGCACTTCAAAAAGGCGCACCAAGTGACAAGATTGGCAGGCCGCCTGCTGACATAGTAGGTCTTCGCTTTGCGAACTGGTCTCGCGTCACACAAAGCTCACCTGCCGTGGCGTTCTATAGGGCGGGCAGGCGGGGCTGCATATAAGGGGGACGGACTGCGGCACGTCTTGGAATGAGCAGGGCGACGGCTTTGGTCGTCCGGAACATCGCTGGGTCCGCAGTCCAGGTGCGCCTGCTGTGCAGCGTGACTGTGCAGGACACAGTGTACATGCTGCTAAACAAGTTCCAGCTGACGTTCGTAAGCTGCTGCGTTCACGCTGACCCTGACCTCGTCGTTACAGAGACTGCGACACATCTGCCGCAAGCCTGAGTTGCCGGTGCTGCATCGTCAAGTTTCACAGCACCGAGTCCGAGAAACCCGTGGGTACCAGGAGTAATTGTGTTTCATAAAGACTCGAAGCGCTTCTTCCGGGAAAGCTGAGGGACTCCAGCTCCGCCACCATGTCTTTTGGAATGGATGACACAGTGGCCATTTTCTACTTGCCGCTCATCGAAGTGGTGGCAACGCCTGTGGCCAGAGTGTCTGAATTCCAGAATCTTCTGCCCGATGTTGGAGACCCGATCCTGCGTCAAAGCCCGGACGGACTTCGCACGTGCGCTTGGCTTCAACCACAAAGGGATGTAACTCTAAAGAAGTTCCGGAAGGACAGTGATTAACACCGTCCGTCTCTTCCTCTCCCCACACTCCCGCTCTGCCATCTCCTCAATCCTGACCTTTCCTTGAAGCATTGTGCTTGGACCTTTCAGCACCACTTCCACGGATATTCACGTTTAGCAGACGGTTAAATGATAACTAAATGAAGCAGACTACATTTAAACGCAAGAAACTTACCCCTACCACCACCACCTGCCGTCAGGAACGCTTTGAGCTTCTTCACTAGTTGGAACTCAGAACTCAACGCTTCCAGGAAAGCCTTCATGCGTTCATATATGGTCTGTTTCTGAACAGATTCCGTTCGTCGCTGTTGGCAACGCAGTGGCGGCAGTGAAAGTGAGTCGTTACGGGATGCGCCCACGCCAAAGTGTCGCGTCGTTCGGATCATCACCGCATCTTACTATAGACTTGTCAAGACTGACCTCTAACTGAAACTGGGTGCAATAAACCAATTTCAATGATTGTGATACGCTGGCTGAACCGCTTGACAAGGTCAGGAACAGTAAGTTAAGAAAGCTTCGTTCTTCGGTGGTCCATTTCTGTGTTTGTTTGTGTGTGTGTTTTTTTTTAAAGCAAATAATTTTCCTGCGAGATAGAGGATAGAGCTGTAGCTTGCGTCATCATGGGAATCCCCATTTCAGCCTTGATTTCCAGTATTGGGCAGTTTGTTTGGAGGGTGGAGGGACAAGAACCCCCCGTCCAGCATCTTTTTTATTCTTTTTCTTTTATTCAAGAGATAAAATAATTTCTTTATTTTCGGTCATCACTGCTGCACCTTTGTGTAATCATTCTCCAAAAGGAAACAAAAAATGTCTTTTCCAACAGATCCTGCATCCCCTTCTTTACTCTTCTGCCTTCTCTTTCTGCTGCACACGAGACTTTGAATTCAAATATAATAAACAATAAAGATACTATCTTAAAGAGATTACATTGATGCTTTATTGGTCATTCTTTTATATTTTCTCTCACATCTTAGAGAACTACTTTTTCTTTTTTTCGGGAAGGGGGGGGGTAAAATAGTTATTCTCGACACTTTACGTTACTCTCTCCCAGATGCGAATCCGAACATTTTAAAGCCTATACGTATCATGAACGAAAGGGAATTTTTATCTAGTTAGACTTCAGGAAGTAACTGCGTCTCGTAGTAAACTCAAAACATTCTTTTAAAAATATTTTTCTGTCAATTGTAAATCGGCTGACGACACCAGAATCGGGCAGGGTTATCGTTGTTCATTTCGATATCCCCAGCCGTGCACATTGAACCATGGTATTCGGGGGATTAATAATTATACTTATATACCCATGTAATAAAAAATCTTCAACGTTGTGTCAATAAATGTACGACGGAAAGATTTTTCTTGTCAGGATTGTGTTTTGTCAACTTGATTTGTGTAGTGCAGCGCAGGTACACACGTTAAAACCACTGTAAAACCATTTTACTTTCACACGTAAGTACGCGTGCGTGTGCCTAACCCCTCCCCGACCTTCCCAAGTGGTGCATGCATGCTATTTCCTTCTTACTTCAAAACTAACACCAGTATTTCTTCGGTACATCTTTACGCTCCTTGTCACCGAAAAGTTCCTCTGGTTTTGGTCGTATGCTTTTGTGTGTGTGCAGCTATGTAAGACCAACATAAGAAAACGATTTGGTAATTTATAAAGATGTGTGTTAAGCACATTTTCACCATAAAGGGGTTCAAACGCACAAAGAGTTGGGAAGGGGCCCTAGTGCCTGTCGCACACAGCCACAACGTGGCGCATCTGACAACGTAACTGTCGAAACTGCTAGACCTGGCAAGCTTACAGCAGCAGGTTTCGCGACCTCTCCACGCTGTAAGTGGGAAGGGAGGTAACATTAAAGCATTCATTTAATTTAAGAGGGGACGGGGGCAGTGATCGGCAGCCGTGTGGTTAGAATAGATATATCCCTTCCACAGACAGTCCCTGATTAGAACGCTGGCATCCGTGTGGCCTCGGTCAAGTGACAACTGTTTAGTCGTGTCGATGGCCGGGTGATCTCGTAATGCAGCGGCGTTGGCAAAACATTTCATCATCGGCTGTCCGGGACTCTTCCAGAAAGTTCAGAACTCGGCAGAGCGCAGTATTCTTAAAGCGTGCTACCGTGACCCTACTACTCAGCTGCTAAAGAAACTTCACTGGCTTCCTGTCTCTGACCGAATCAAGTACAAAACTGCGTGCATGTTACAACGTTCGGACAGGAGCCGCCCCATCCTACTTGTCTGATCTGATTTCTCTATACACTCCATCTCTTCCACTTCGCTCTTCCTCCGATTCACGTCTTTTTCAATAAAAAGACTTCAAACGCAAGTCGCATGGCCTCCGCTGTTTCTCTGTCTACGGCCCTCAACTTTAGGAACACCTTGCCCTCTCACATCACCCTCCTTCCTTCTCATCTTTCAAATCCAACCTCAAAACGAATCTCTTTACGCTTTATTTTGGATAATGTATGTGCGTGCGGTTGTGGTTGTGCATGTGTTGTACTTCGTCTATCAGCGCCTAGATCAGGGATAGGCGCTTTATAAATATTAGATTATAATTATTACTACTTCTACCGCACCCCACCCCCTTTCAGGCCTTCCCGATGTGGTAATGCATCAAGGGGGATACTGGCCGAACCCCCCTCGTAAAGTTGGCTGCTGGTCTCGAGAAAAATGTGGTCTCTTGTGCTTCCCCAGCCCACGAAAGGTGTTAACGAACTGGTGTCACTTTTTTTAAAGCGCCATTCGATCATAAGCAAAGCAGTCTTTCCGCGCTAGCAAGTCGACTGGCCCGTTGTGCAAGAAACCCCTAACAGCTTACTTATTCCTGTTATTCTCGAATAACTTCCATGAATTTCCCATGAACGAAAATCGAATAACCTATTTTCCCTCGTTATTCGGTCGTCCCAGGAGCGAATAGTTTAATCCAAGTTCGCCGAAACATTGTCTTCAGAGACAGAAAATATCCTTTCCACATACATCAAGAACTAGCCCGCCCACTCCTACTGTAACCCCACCATCCAACTCCTACCTTTGCTTGCCGCCTCCCTGTCGTCAAGCGAGACAAGGGAAAGTACTCTTCGTACAAAAGGGAAAGACTGTGGTATTCTCCCTTGCACGCTGATCGCCGTGTACATGACAAGTGTGCTGCCTTGAGAGCGCACTCTGCCCCCTTCATCACTTTCGAGTTTCGACTACAGTCCATCAGATGGGTGAGCACTCACCTGCATCATCTCTAATACCATATCAGTTATAAAACCGGCCCTAGCCACAGGAAATCCAGAGACATCTAGCCCGGCTCTCTGCATGTAGTAATTTTTAAATTGTGCGTTCTCTTCAAGAATTACAGATGTAATGCAATAAAAAAAAATGCCAAGGAAATGCAAATGCGTTGGAAATAATGCTGTTTACTCATGGCAAGAAAATCTAACATTTGATCATAGTTTATCTTGCAATAATGTCTGCATTGTCAACACACATCTTTTCGCACCGTCCCCATCTTCCACAGAATAAACCACAGGTCAGATGTTATCCAAGCATTTAATTTATATTCCACATCAAAGTCCTGTTCAGTTGCAATAAGACACAAAAGAAGCCTACATAACTTTTAGGCAACACTTTTGTCTATTTCATCTTTTTAACATATATTGTTCCTGACAAGCATACAAGCTGATTCTGAAAAACAGTAATCACTACAATACTGAATGAGTGGTTTTCCAAAACAAGAAAGAAAAGAAAAACAACTGAACAGGCGACTACTTTTTTAAATGAGGCCACAACACACCTGGTTTGAGACCTGTTCCTGCCGAGACACATAACCAATGCTGAAACTGAATGCTAGTGTATACACTAAGTACCATAAAATAGTTTCTGCTCTGGCTCACTAATTTCTGAAACTATACAAACATGTATGGAATGCAAATATGCATTTAGGGTCTGGAATGGTAGTATTTAATTTAATGCTACCCAACTACCACCTTTTTGCAGGTCCCTACTTCCCATCTCTCGTTAGCCAGCAGGGGTTTGTAAATGTCAATTCTACAAACGGTTCTCTGCATTCCTCTTTCTACATAATGTTCCACACTTACAATTTAGTCATCACACATTTTTTAATTATTTTTTCTAACAACATTCGTTTAAAAAAAGAACCATTCTTTCAAACAACACGAGTTTCACAACCACAGGAAATGCTCTGAAACTTGGCTTCAGTGACCTTCCACCACATTCAAATTTCTGTTACTTGCCACCAATGCTATTTTCTGCATTTGGTTCACAATTCATTCCAACAACCAGATGTCCAAACAATATCTGCAGTAAACTAATCATTATGCCCTTTTGATTTAATGTATTATCATCAGCGTGGAGGAGAGCCACCAGTATCATAGAGTCTTAATACCTTTGAAAAGAATTAAGATCTGATCTCTGCCTTCCTACTTTTGTAATAAGAATTGAAAGAGGTAAAAACAAATGATTATGCAGCAAAACAAATGACTAAAATAACAGGGCTGTCATGGGGGTGGACGATGGAACAAAGACAAAAAGAAAGGAGAGGCAGAAATAAACACAACGCTGTTTATACCTTATAAATCTCATGGAAGAAATAATAAATTCACAGCAAACT
Source organism: Lanistes nyassanus (assembly GCA_004794575.1). Classification (NCBI taxonomy): domain Eukaryota; kingdom Metazoa; phylum Mollusca; class Gastropoda; order Architaenioglossa; family Ampullariidae; genus Lanistes; species Lanistes nyassanus. The sequence goes on along the minus strand of SMGT01008031.1, from coordinate 116,482 downwards.
AGCTAAACTGAAAATATTACATAGTGCTTTTCTCAAGAACTGTCAAAAATAATGTGACTTTAAAGACTAAAGCCCATTCTAACTAAAAGTTCATTCTCACATTTTTTCACAGTTGTAAAATATAAAAAAATGTTACTTATACCAAAAGCAAACAAAAACAAATGTATAAAATGCAAAAGTAACCTCTAGGTTTGTCTGCTTTGGGAGGTATGGTGGACAGAGGCGATGACAGGCATTAACACCAATTATTTTACTTCATCAACCCCGCCACTTCCAAATCAGCACAAATCCTTTTTTTTAACACCCAGGGTCTGCAAGATACAGTGTAATCATAACATCATGTAAGAAGTGGTTCTTAGAAGTGGAGCACAAGTGGTATATATCAGTACAAAAATAGCGTATAGACTGATGTAGATAAGATACACAATAGGATAAAGTGCTGCATCTTGTCATAATCTGTAACAGCTAAACTGTTGGGAGTCCAAATGTAGCAAAGAATCACAACCAGAACAAGAACAAAACCGAGGAGAGAAAGGTAATAATCTTGAGCCAAGACCAGACACCAGACATGCTAATGCTTGCATACTTTTTATTTTATAAAGAAAAATGGGGATCATACAGGACTTCTACTTTCTTTTTTTACACCCAACACAAACACATAAGCAAATACACTGAGAAATAGGTGGACGGAGAAAAGCACAATATATAATGAGACTGAATGGCAGTATTTTTCTAGTGTTATCTTACTTTCCTCAGTAACGGAAGAGATCTAATACTACTCATCGTATGCTGCATGGTCTTTCCTCGTGAATGGAGGAACCAAGATCTGTCATTTAGTAACCAATACTTTTAGTTACAAGTACACTGCGTGTTTCCACATGCCCCACTTTCTCATTGCATTTAAAATAAACCATCAGAAACTTAAATATAAGTACACTCGCCCACCCACCCACTCACAATGACGGCAAATTCAACCTATTTTACACGTTACAAATGAACACTAGCCAATATGGTATTATTTGTTTTAAAGAAAATAACTAGAAATTTATAAAATTTTTAAAAATGACAATATCAATGCTTCTTTATTATGACCTGGGCAAAACTAGGTATATAACATTCAAATCTGGAATGTTACAAAATGCTGATACATCTACAACAAGTATAAAAGTAAAAACTGTACTTGCTTCAAAAGAAGAATGTGGATCAGGAATAAGGATCCAAAAATGTTTACGGAACAGAGCAAACACTGACACAAAACCACAATGGTAAGTCTAAGCAGCAACAGGTATTTGAGGGTATTCACAATCTGATCAACAACTGCAACAGACACATGCGCACACACAGATGTACATAAACATGCAAACAGACATGCCAGCTGTGATCAATAAAATGAAATTTGTTCATTTTGTCAACACCAATGAAATAATCAGTTCATTTTTTATCTGAACTGGGGAAAGATTTATGTATGTACATGACAAAAATTATTGTTGCCATTTAAAGACCTGTCATTCTGTACACGCACAAAACTAGTTTTAAATGTTTTTCTAAAACTCTTCAATATCAAAAAGTGAAGAATCCAAAAACCTTTGACAGTCTTCAAAACTCTGGTGAAAGTGATGCCAACAAGCTCCCTTGAAAGAAATCTAAAGGTGTAAGAACTCATTTTCTGGTATAACGTGTTTAAAAAAAATACAACTGCTAAATCTGGCCCCTTGATAAGCACAATTTCTGCATACAATGTTTGACATTCTACAGCACAAAAAATAACTGGGAACATACTTCATTAACAGTTATAAAGTTTGTTGGTAAACAGGAGTCCAGCCTCATTTCCTCCAGCAAATGTGCTCATGTACTTTCACATATGTTAGAACACAGGTGCATGTACGCACAAACATACCAGCACCTTGTAAACTGTCACAACAACCAATTTAATAATGAAGTCATTTATTTAAAATGTACTTGCCAACATTTTCAGTTGCAAACAGCTTATTTCTGCTGCCCAAAGCGGATGTGTGCAAAAACTCAATAAATGTCAATGACATTTTCGCTATCAGTACTCAAGCCAGTCCTTGCTTGCAAGTTGCAATTTCATTTGTCAAACTCCTCTGCAAGAAAGTATAAACTTCTCTGCTTGCCTAAAAGGAAAGTAATTTGTATCTCCTTTAGGTTGCACCAAAAAACTGAAGAAATTCTTTAGCATCCACCTACTGTCATCAAAAGTACCCGTTCCCTGCAATTATGTGCAAATACAAGTGGATAACACCATAAAGGGCAGCACAGTATGTTCTCCCCCTTCTATATACCACCTCCCTCCCACCTTACCCGCCCCCTGAACTTAAAAATACTTTTTGAGGGTGCAAGTATACACCTGGGGTCTTCTGTAATAAATATATACACAAGTCTGTGCCCCCCTGGTCTATATTCTGAGATCAGCTGGTGTACTGACCACCAAGCAGCTATATACAAAATGGCCAAGTCACAATATAACATTAAGAGATAGTTCTGTCACTGGCCAACAGTGGGAGCTTAGTTTGAGTAATGTGCTAAATAAAACTTCCCAAATTTCAGTCTAGTAGAAAACTATTACTAGGTCATGGACGGTTTCAAGCCAGTCTTCCCAAAATGACATGATAATTTGCACATGCAATTCACTGAGCTGCAATTAATTCCAGGATTCTATTTTCCTAAATTTCATTCTCCTCCACATCTGCTCCTAGTTTAGCTCAGATAGGGAAGGAAAAAAGAATTGCGAACCGTTTTTAATCTTTGAAATATAAGACTGCATTTCACAACAAGCAAAAGCAAGTCAAAACAAAGTTTGCATTTATCTCCTAATTATGACTTTCACAAGCACAGTCTCTTGGCTGAGTGCCAGAGATGTGTATAGGTCAATTATGATCCTAATAAAAGCAGTATTTCCAATGCCAAGCATCTACAATATTTTTTATCATCTTCATGAGACAGTGACACATTTGTATGTTACTCTGTAGCATTTATATTCATTTAGTGAATTCCAGAGGGAACTAATATCAGTTCAGAGCTACATAAAACAGTAAACGGAGATGAGCAAATGTCAATGCTTGATAACACAGCATCTTTGAGGAAAAATTGGTCTGTCTATAAATCACATAATTACTGAAGAAAGGTGTATCATACCTGCTGACAGCTCATGATACAGAGTTGACCAACAAAGATAATGACTTTACTCAACTGTGACCCAAAATGCCACTCACATGCAAGGTGTTAAGACAACTAATTTGATGTGACATCTGTCACAGCAGTTTCCCAAAAGTGGTGGAGGAAATCAGGAGCAACAAGTGCCTTCAGTTTAGGATTTTCCAAATAGGGTTGTCATATGATTATATCAGCCAACAGGCTTTGTTTTAGCTCCTAGAAGTCCCCAAATTTCAGTATGGCATGGGCTGTGAATATACCAGATCCCTCATCTCCCTGTCCCTGCAATCATCACCACAGAACACTCCTCTCGGTTTTATACTCAAACCCAAAAGAAATGCAAACTGACACATGGGCAAGGAGTGGTGAAATTTCATGCATTTGGTACAATGATAGCAACATTCGGTTGACATGAGGTTGCTCCCATCAGCCAGCAGACTACGCCTTGCTGGTTGTCTGAGCGACAGCTGTGCTGTTGCTGTCCTGCACGACATCAGCAGCAGAGAAGTGGGCCCAGCAACACCTGAACTGGGCATGGTGGCGATGGTGAGACATCCTTCTCTCCGATGAACACTGCTTTTGCATCAGCCATGCCGACAGCTGCATAAGAATATGGAGGCAGCGAAACGAGCGGTAAGCCAACAACATCCTGCAGCACAACCGCTGGGGAGGCCCCAGCATCATGATTTGGGGCCCCATAGTCTTCCAGAACATCAGACCTGGGCGAGGAAATCATGTGACACCACAGGCTATGTGGAGAAGGTGCTGAGGCCCCATGTCGTTCCATACTTCCAGCAGCATGGCAACCTTGCCTTCCAGCATGACAATGCCTACCCACAATGTTCAGGTGATGGCTTGGCCTTCCATAAGCCCAGTCCTCAACCCAATCGAGAACCTATAGGACCATCTGCAGAGAGAGATGAACGCTGTCCAGCTAAGGCTGATAACAGCTTGCCATCTGGAGCAGGCCCTCAGGTAGATCTGCACAAACATGTCTATGGTGGTGATGAACCATCTGGTGCACTCCATACCTACCGTGTACCAGGCTGTTTTTGATGCCAGCAAGGGACACACCTGCTACTGACTTTGGACTCTGAATTCGGACTTGCGGGACATTCTGAATGCTTTCTCAGCATGGCAGATGAATACACATTGTGCAAAAATTCAAGGTACCAGTTTTCTCATAAATTGATCAATTCAAATTGTTTCAATGACAGGAAAAAATTCAAATAATCATCAACTTCCTCAGTTTGCATTTCTTTTGGTTTTCAGTTTATATTCTAAACTGTGCTCTTGGCTTCGACATATTGGACTCAAAAGCTGCTGAGGGTCTTAATCAAGACAAGACACAAGCAATACTCACAAAATTTTATGAAACTTGTCCTTCAATGCAAAAATTATAAACCCTTCACTGCTACAGGCAAGTGTTCATGCTGTTTCAACGTAAGTCATCAACTGACAGCCTTCACATAAAAACATCCTCATTTTAAATATGATTGTTGCTATTCCTATATCCTTGAAATCTCAGGGAAAAAGATTGCCATGCCATTGTATTTCTTCCTTGAAGCCCAACTCAATTTCAAAAATTTAACTTGAATCATCAATATTTTACCCTCCTGACAACTGCTACTTTATGGATATAAACAGGGACAGGGAAAAAAGGCAAGAACAAAAACAAAAATTAGTTTAAGAAATTCCCACTGAGACTGATATAAATCAGTGTATAATTGCACATTTTTCATTTTAAAAAAATCAGTTTCTCACTATCGTATTTAATACACTTGGCCACCATTTCACAAGTTGAAGACAATTGGCAAATGTTCTACTCAGCTTTTGCAACAGTCACATCAATCCATATCTGAAAGGCCTCTTACTTGCTGATGACCATTATATTCTCCAACGTAAAAAAACAAAACTGACTTAAAATGAGTTCTTTATCTAAGTTTTCAGAGTTCACAAAATGCTCATCTAATTTCAGTCAATTAAATTCTTCAAAATGATCAAGGGGTGATGCATAAAAGTGTGCCATCTTCTACCACTCAATTGGGTAGCAGCCAGCTTGGTTAGTGAATGAATCTGGCATGAGACATTCAGATAAGACAGACATTACACAAACACCACTTAACAACACTATATTTAAAATCTATTTTGGTTGGTTTTTTTTTTTTAGATAAGCACTTCGGGAAACAAGACAATGCAGCAATAAACTAGCACCTAACCCTCACAAAACCTTCTAATGTTAGGCTGCAAGTGACGCCAATCTTGGATTCACCATACTTAAAGCACAACTGACACAAAGCACCGTCAGCTGAAGATGTGAATGTGATTGTCAATTTTTTAAAAGATTCAAAACAGACTAAGCGATTAAAGATGTACCTAAGATGATGACTTTATTTTCAAATGCAGAAGTGGTGTGTTTATGTTAAGGTCACGCTGGATTTTTTTTTCTGAGTGAGAGATACTTAGAAGTACAGAGGAAAACAAAGTCAGTACAAAACACAAAAAAGATGACACCTGGTTGCCAAGAAACTATGATCCTCCGTTATATGCATAGTCTGCTTTGTTGTGCATGACCAGCTTGTCCTCAACAAAGTAGAAGCTGTCAGATTTGGTCTCAAATGGATGCTCAATCATTTCTTGAACTGAAATTAAAGAAAAGCAATAATAATAAAGCATTATCATATACTACAACATTCGAAATCAAAAACAAATACTTTTTTTTAAAAAAAGCTGGGAAGCCTACAGAGAAAATTTCCACCAAAAGTTTTGGTTTAACAACTAAAAAATACATAGCTATCACTCCTGAGCTCTTTGCACCTATTCAATTAAAAAATTCAAATAATTCTAAATATACTAGAATTTCAATGTAATGTTATTTTACTATTATCCTGAAAAACTCTTTTGTGTAGACTCATTCTTTGTGAACAAATGTCATCATCATAACTTAAAGATTTCCTTTTATGTTCTTATTACATTCTCAGTACTGTTGGTCTGCTCCCATCAATGTCTAATGTGCCCCCACCATCACCCAAAAAAAAAAACCCCATCTTACTTTCATCAGGTGACAAGGAGGGGAACTCGTATATATGTTCCACAGTGTTGCGACTATGAGGAATGCAGAAACCAAACTCAAAATCAAAACATTTCAGAAGACGGTCACGGAAGTAGTGTTTTTCAATCATTCGGAACTTGCTTACTTCTTTGTCTCCAACTACAAACTCAACCCTGCAAAGTGAAAATCAGAAAATTACTCATACTTTCCATTCACTTTTACTTAAGGTGAGAGGAGCCAGATCTGCAAAAATTTACTAGCATATAAAGCTAATGAATTTTAATCTTAAGCTTTCTGGAATAAAATTAACTAACTTTTATGGTATGCAATTTAGATTAAATGCCTGTATAAATATTTACAACCATTATATTACTTTAAACACATGATTCTGCAAAGAAACTAATATGACTCCAACAAATAAGAGGCACCAAATAAGCTGTCTAATGATTGGCATTCTCAAAACACAGGAAAGCAGGCAACTAGGTAAAAAGGTCAGCTCCTTACGTAGCTCCAACTGTTTTCAGCTTGAGAAACTGTGGGGTGAACTGGTAACGCACAAATCTTCCAGCATTTGGGTCAGAATCATCTAGTTCTTGCTCAAAGTCCTCTCCATCAGCTTTAATTTGGAAGAGCATTAATTTTATGCTGTTACTGCCAAGTCATTATCGCCGTAAAGTAAGGTGCACAGTTAAAGAAGTATGACGAGAACATGACAGTAGAGGTAAAACAATTCCAACTCTCCTTGAATTTGAATATTATGGCTACAGTCACATAAAACCAAAGTTTGCATGGCCAGTATCAAAACAGACAAGAGGCCAAAAATTGAGTCTTGAGCACAATTTTTACTGGGAAAAAATAAAACAAAAACAAAAAGGTAATTATAAGCAAAAGTCTTCACAAATAAGTCATGACTAGATTAGTAGATAACAGCAATACATTTTAATCAATGATCAGCCTTAGACTAAAACTTTACCTGGAGATGGCTTGGCCACTTCAAACAAAACTGTTTGTGATTCCATATCTCTCAGTCTGAAGCGAGTGAAATCTATGCCATAGACGTTTGCTTCTGGTGGACACAAATACTCTGGAAAAAAATGTATATTTAGATTCCCTGTCATAAAAAAACCACTGCTGGTAATCATTATCTGTTTAAGCACATGCTTAGAATATGAAAATCTAGCATTTAATAAAGTGGTGCAATTCTGACTTCAGAATGATTGTATCCTTATGCATAGGCATACAAAGTATCTATGGTGTATGTGTGACTGTGTTGTGAGAGGAGCAGGAGTAAGGAGATGAGGAGGGGGAAAGGAGAGAGATGGAGAATCGTCACTACATGTAATTCTCAGAACTGTGTGTGCATGTCCATGCATGCATGCCTTTATGTATGGCTGGTGAATGAGACAGAGGAAGGGGATATGGATCATTCTTTCTTAGTTATTTTCAGAAACTCAGGTTTGTGTGGTTTAGTAAGGAGTGCACAATTTTTATGGCTTTGTTTATAAATTAATTTTATTTTAATTTATAATGTATATTTTTAAAAATTAAGTTTAAACTTTCATGCTGCAAATGTTGGGCTTTGTGTGAGGTAATGAAAAAACAACAACAAAATCCAATCAATGTTATTAAGTACATTATACTGTTTTTAGCTGTGCATTGAAGAATTAGCAAACGACGGTCATGATTATTATGAATATACCTGATTTTCCACAACCACTTTTATCCTGCAGCCTGACACAATGTTGCGTATTTTGAAATGTTTCAGGCCATTCTAAATGAAAATTCTTCCATTACAGTAGGTGTATTGTCAAAATGCTTGGAACAAAAAAGAATGAAAAACCAATACTTTGTCCTTCTCAGTGGTAGCTTAACACTGCTTAGAAGCTATTTTATAGTCATAGCTTAAATAATCTTAAATGAATTGTGCGCAAATAAACATTACACTTCAGCGTATGTATTTTTTGTTACTAAGGTCATGTAAATATCATTTTGAGTTGTATGTAGACTATTATATTAATACTTATTTGTGTTACAAATGGGTCATTGACTGATGGATTTTCATGTCAAAGTTGTTTTTACTAGTTTTTGTTGTAATTTACTTCAAGAGACAAATGCCCACTGCTGACACCAAGAAGAAACTTCACTAGAAAAAAAGTAGAAATTAGAATACTCTTTTGATACACCCTTTGCAATACCACTATGCTACCTTTTCAGAATTTATATATTATAGAGTACAGACAAACGTTTTTTCCTTTGCACACATTTCATATTCTGTTGACAACATAACAAAAAACCGAAACCTACTTTATATCTAGTTTACTGTGTTGCTGGTAAATGCATCAGGCACTGAATAAGCCAATATTGTTTCTGTAAATGCATATTTGAGACAGATTCTAATTCTCTGAAAAACAGAAGAATACGAAAAAATATCAAAGAAAACAGTTTTAAAGTCGGGTCAAGCATTCAGCAGACACAAAATGTCGCAACCGAACTTAGCAGTTAGTGTGTACAATGAAGGGTTACTAAAACTCGATCAGGAAAAGTGATTGAAACAAGGCACAAAAGCTGAAAGCAGACGACAAAGGAATCTAAAATATATATGACCGCAAATCTTACTCTCTGTACATCTGCTGAGTTTCAGAACATCATCTGGTGTAATCATTTTTTTCTGTAGCAGTTCCTCTTCGGTCACCAATTCGGAATTTTTCGCTTGTTTCGCTTGTCTCTTCAGAAAACCCTCCTTTTTCTTGCCAGGATTGGCAGCCTTTGTTTCCGAGCTCATTTTATCTTTGGAGTAAACAAAGGAATCACAAAGGCAGACAAGATGTACAAAATTAAGTTTATGCCTGTGGCGTTTGTCACTGCGTATGAATGGATCAGTTTCTCTCCCCTTTGTTACCTGAAGCACCTTTGTGTACCTGATGAAGTCTCTCTTTCTTTACCATTTACTTTTACTATGGCGGCGGTGGTTACAGGAATTCTGGGATTGGTAAGGGACTTCACTTGCCAATATGTTTCGGAGGAGCATTTTTCAAGGTTGTTTCCCCTGCAGCATCTTACGCCCACCACTCACGAAAAGCATAGTGCACATCACTACAACCACGAGTATGCATATGTAGACCAACTTATGCAAGACTATTTTGAAAGAAAGAAACAACATCCATTTTCAAAGAAAATTTAAAATGTACTTTTAATGCCATACTTATACTACCCAAAATGTACGGCCCGCAGCACAACCTATTGGATAAGGGGAACATTAGCGTGCCTCCGATTCAAAGGGTCGCCAAATTCGAATCCCGTGCCCGACTCTGCTCTGCATAAATGCACGTACTGGGACAGAACATAGTTTCAATAAACAGGTTTTGCATTGAACGACTAAAAAAAAAAAAATCAGTCGGTCCTAAAATGGAGCACTGCAAATGCATCCACTCCCTACGCCACCCCTCCCCCCGCCCGCCAGACCATCTTGCACGATGAGCACGATTTGCACATGTATAAATTTCTTTAGTATGCCTCTGAAATTTCTGCAGAATGTTTGGTAGATCACATTTTTACATACAGTTGGTTTGGTTCAGAAGCAGTTACTGCATTGCATATCAGTCAGTCAGTGATCAGCCAGTCAGTCGACCGATCAATCAATGTCAGCCACCTGTATTAATGTTCTTTATGGTCTATCACAGCTTCGTTTAATATTCTCAGTTTGAAGACAGCTCCTAACCCATTTTCACAGCAGTAGCGTACACCCACACAATTCCCTTCATTCAGGCAGTCCCAGTTACAAAAAATATGGCAGTACGTTTTAAAGAAGGCTTTTGTCCGACACTGAAAAGAGCCCCGCGGGGACCGAGGCAGTGATTTGGTGGCTTGCGCAATAGATTGCTGTGACTGTCAGGGGGTACTACGAACACCCAGTAAAAAGCATACAGAAAGGAGAAAAAAGTAATTGTTAATGTGGCTTTTTTTCAATCTGTAACTGATTTATATTCCTAAGGACGATGAAACCGATTACAGACTGCAATGTTATTGTAGCACATATAGTGCAAATAGCTTGCTTAGGTGGACTGTTGAGCTCTGACAAAAAAGAGGGTGCAGATCAATTTGCAAGGCTTCATAAGTCGCCCTGACATTGCCCCCCTTCCCCTGCCTTCACCCTAGCTGTTAGTCGGCACTCGGCAGTCTCAGGTTAGTCTCAAGTTAGTCGCAAGCGAAGGTGTGGCGCTTTATGAAGAGCAGTAAGTTCGCTGTACAAAAGCAGGCACGTTGCATGATATGGACAACACGTTGTCGCTTTTATGCTCTTCCCTGTCTATTGACTAGGATGTCCGGTAAGTCATCATGATCTGTTATAGCATACGGCTACTGTACAAATGTTTAAAGTAACCAGTTTTAAGTGTTCCTGTGGACAAGTGGTGAAACTATGGAAAGAGCTGGAGAGATTTAAATTAGCAGAGACACGCAAAAGAGATGTGGTGGGGAGGGTACAATTATTTCATATTTTTGTAGGGTACGGTGTGTGCAGAGGCGGCCGACCATGACCGCGCGGGGCCAGCATCTCGACTGGTGTGTTTGAGAGAGAGAGAGAGCTGTCTAGAACTTTCTTTCAGTTTATTTTCCAGATTTGAAAGAATTGAAATTCAGACTCGGCAAATTGAATTTGAAAAATATTTTTGTGGAGTACAGATTACCAGCGCTTTATCCTGTATGTGTGGCGTCCTCGCAACACACTTTGTTTCAAAAAGCTCGTGGAGACTGTCTTTGTAGCCCGAGGCCTTTTCATAACCCAGGCGACGGGCCGCCAGGTTGTCTGCGCGGTCTGATCGGTCTGAATGCGCTTCGCTTATCTTACTTGTTCATCATGACAGCCAACGCTCTCCGTGTCATTTCACGCGATTAACGGTCCAGAACACCTATGCCGTTGTGGGATTTTTGCTGGAAGGAGGAAGGATTTTACGTGCACTAATATATTACATTTGGCCTGATGGCTTCTTATTGTGACCAGGGCTAGGACGCACGAACTTTCTCATATCCCCTCAAAAGCGGGCGTAAATATAGAACATATATGAAGCCCACCCCAGGGTTGGGTTGCATGAGCGTTCTACTGTAAGGGTACACGTAAAATATACAGGGTCTCGATGACCCCTCTTATGACCGGAAGTGCAGATGCGAAAATTAAAGCTCATGCAACCCAAGAGCTACGTATTGCATGAACGTTCGCATCTCCACCTTGCGGTTTTAAAAGTGGTCGTAAGGCCCATTCGCCTGTGTAGATTAATTACGTAGGGAGGGGAAAAGGCCTTGCAAGCCGGTCCTGACTGGTACACAGTACATACGTAAAGAGTAGAAGAGATCGGGAGTGGGGCTGGGAAAAAAGACAGAAAAGATAATGAAACTATTAACTCAAAAGAGATGGAAAAGTATTCATAAGTATTGAAACAAAATGTGTTTGAGTCGTCTTCAGAAGAGTTATGTATGTAGTATATTTGTTTTATTAGTTTTTTTTAAAAATCCATTAGCCATCACATTTGTATACATGGTATTCAGGTGACACAAAAGCTTGATCTTTGAAATAGTGGTCACCTGTAAGATTCACAAGAAAACAACAAAAATTGGATGGCGGGGCTGTTGAACAAAATATATTTGTTTCAACATTAGCTAGGAAGTCTGACATACTAGCAACAGAGCAAGCTTAAGGTACTGGGGCACAAGGACGTCACAGCAAAAAACACACTGCAATCTTTAGCAAAAAAACCTACGCGTATTTATTGCAACTGCGATTAATTTCTCACTATTTACTGGTCTGTGGTGATCAGTGCATCACAAAGATGTTAGTCTAACTCTGTCTTCTGCGGAAAATGCACGTAAATCTGCGCATTCCATGACCTTGCAACAACGCTACTGGAGAACGAGAGAACAGCGAGATTTGCACGAGTTTGGACGCCAGGCAGAGGAAAGGCAGTAGTGTCTCATCTGCCGATCCTCGTCGTGACGTCACCAGCGGGCTGCGAGATTTTCCCCGAGCCGTGTAGCAGAACCCCTCAAAAAGTGTTACATTTATAGATTATGCTAACGTTTTTTCTTGATATAAAGAGTTTTCACAAAAATGCGTTCAAGTATCTTGTAAAACATAGCAATAGATCTAATTGACTGTTGCGCGTACTTTGTATTATGTGTCCTTCAAAGAAATCAGACGTCGCTCTGCGCACGTGCGTTTCAGTAAAGAGCGGACATCTAGCAGAAGCTCACAGTGCGAGGGTATAGCTCTGAACGCCAAACCAAAGCAGGATGTTCCCAACATTAAGTGTTGCATGACGACTGTTGTCTGTAAACGTTACTGTGTAAACACATTTCATGGATGACTGAAAACGTGTGATTGAGGGAACAGGGTGTGATTGAAGGAAGAGAACATCGCTGATCGATGATGTATACATGCTCGGGTGCCTCGTACCTAGTGATAGGGAAATCTTTTTATCATTCACTAGCTTGTCCGTCCGTCTGTCTGTCTCCGCCAGTAAAGCCGTCTGTCCTATTCTTCTCTTTGCTTCTGCAGTTTTCTATATTTCTGTTTCTATTTTTCTGTGTGTTTGCGCGCGCGCATGTGTGTGTGTGTGTGTGAGAGAGAGATTAGGTGGTGGGTCAGTGGGTTCGAGGGTTCCTTCTCTTTATTTTACTTCAACTAATTCCATCCTTGATTTTTTTTGTTTGTTTTGCCTATTCATGAGTCATTTGTGATCAGTGCCTATTCAGTTTGCGTTTATATGCCACTTAATATCGCGTAACAGTACACGACTATGAATTCTCATACATGAATGAGTTTTGCACACACTGATATAAGCTCGAATCCCACATTTGCTGTTGTTGAAAAACCAGGGCCTATTAGCTGTCCCTCCCATTTCAAATCTGTCCCCCTTCTGCCTTCGAAGCTGCAATATTTGCAAGGTACATCTTCTCAGTTGTCACCGAAGAGCAGCTTATTTGCATGTCATTGTGTATCCGACAGTTCGGGACTATCCCACTTCTAGTCTCGTATTTTCACTCTTGTGTGCAAATTTCCTCTCGCGTGAACCTTCAATGGCAAAAGGACGCCCAGGTGCACAGTGGGTGGGATCAGCGGGAAGGGTTATAAAAAAAACCGACTCCTCACGTGACCTTACCTGATCTGTGATCGAGTTGTGCTCCTGGTTTTGAATGCGTGTAGGGAAAAATTTCAGACGCTATCGACCGTATTGTTTTATGCTGCACTTGACCAGATTCTTCCCCAAGACGAAAGAAAGCCTATAGGCGCTGGTAGAATTTCTAAAAGAGAAAACCCAGCACACACTTAAAACTTCAGCCTTTTCTGGGAACCAACAAGACGGCGGAGCCTGTAAGTGCGTCACCGGGAATTTGTTCATCGTTACTGACGTCACAGCTCCGTTTGGAGTCGTCTGCACCGGTTCTAGAGACGACAGCATGGGAGGTCGATCTGACTTCACTACACTTAGTAACCGGCTTATGCCTCCCACAAGCTTACAAATCTTTCGATCTGGATTGAGGAAGATATGGAAACATTTCCAGTCCTTCTTCGTCACAGTAGCGTGAAGGTGCAAGGTGAGTACGTGTTCGAAAAGGCAAGGTGTGTGTCTGACTTCCGTATTACAACGTAAGAGTACAGCTAGAGAGGGGCGTGAGGTAGGGAGGCGGTGAGCGGAGCGGGGAGATATAAAGCCGTAGGGAGGTGGTAACATCGAATCAGTAGAAAAGTGAAGCATGCGGGTGCACAGTGTATGAAACAGAACCAGCCCCTATAGAGAGAAGGCGTGTGCATTCATAACTGAACTCAAACACTGCCGAACAACATACCTTGCATTGGGTTTTTGTTGAGACGCCTATAACCAGTCTCACGTATACTGGATCATGACCTCAGAGCTCGTACTTCTTGAGTGAGACTGTACTTTATATTGAAACGCACGGTTCGACAAAGTTGGATGAAAAAAGTGGCACCAGATTATCTAACTGTATTCAACATATATGCGATCTGATTTCGTCAAATGTGGCTTATATTTTTCTGTGCAGATGCATCTGACCGCTTGATGCCCAGTACATCATTGCAAGATTAGCGCTAGCTGCAAGCAGCCCTGTATAATTCTCAGGAGAAGAAGATGAAAGCAAAAAGTCACTCTGGCCCTCCAGCGCAGAGCCGTAGGAGGCAACGATCCTCCGGATATCAGAGGCGCAATGCTCGCGCCCCGTCATCGAGTCCACCAACCGACGGAACAGTTCCGCTTCCTGACCAAGCTTCCGCGGTCAAGACAGCTGCCCGGGGTGCCCAGCACCCTTCTCGTGGGATCTCGCTGCGCAGTGTGGTGTGGCTGGTAACCTTGGTGACCATGGGTCTTCGCGCACATTACGTCACGCAGGATAAGGCATGGTGGATTTTGCACCCGGATGAGCTCTATCAGTCCTTGGAAGGTACTTCATGAATTCTGAATATTAACTGACGAAAACTTTACTACATCTAATTAAACCTGCATATTTGTTGTAGATAATGGTTGTTGGTATATATACATATAGTTGTCACTTATTCTTCTGAGGTAGTTGATCTCTTTCTTTCTCTCCCCCTCCTCCGTCTCACTACATCTCTCTTTCTCTCTGTGAGAGAGAGAGAGAGAGAGAAAGGGAGGGAGAGGGGGAAGAGAAAGAGATTAGCATAGCACTACCTCAGCAGAACAAGCGACACCTATACCAACAACCATTATCTACAACAAATATACAGGTTTAATGAGATGTCGTATGAAAGTTTTCGTCAGTTAATATTCAGAAATAAATACTAAATAAAGGAATCAAATCGAATCTCACACGCCCACACGCTTACATATTCTCTCTCTCTCTCTTTCTGTGTGTGTGTGATAGAGAGAGAGAAAATATATAAGAGTGTGCGCTTGTGAGATTATAGCAATATGCGTAATAAGCGGTATATTATGTATGGTATTTAGTGGATAGACGCAGGACACATAAGTATTCTATATTTGACAGGGCTGGGAAATTGACCTGCAATACACTCAAAAGGACCGCCTAGTGTGGACATGCATGACAGGTCAGACACACTACTTTGAGCTACCGCACTCAGTCACACGAGTACATTGACAGCATAACCCAAACTCCAGCAGTCAGGAGGGCCCAGCTGCCCATGGGAACCTGACCCTTAGTACTTAGTTTAGGGAGTATAAAGAGGCTGGCACGAACAGGGAGGGGGCTTTTTGCTTCTGGCTTTTCGGACGATGGGCTGGCCGGGGCGCCGGTGCAGGGGATGGATGTAGAGACGGGTAGACGCATAAAGGTGGACAGGCGTTGGAGCAGGGAGGCCTAATGGCCGGTTACACAGAGCATGTCAAATAAAGGAACTGAACTGCAAAGAAGTACTTGTGGTCTTCTCTACGCCACGTATGCAACGGTGACTGAGACGGTCATGCTACATCGTGCTTTCTGGTACCGTGAAAATGTCACAAGATTCGATTTGATTCCTTTATTTAAAGGCCATTGCTGAGTTTTTGTAACATATGCACACATAGTCCTAAACGACATACAACACATTATATACGACATAAAATGCATCATTAAACATAAATTACAGAGCGTCTTTTCAAAGTCTTGTAGATAAATAATGCAAAGTTGTGGATAACTTCGGCATTTCTGGACAGTGATATTAATCTGAACACAGAGGGACCATCAAGAACTTTACGTGGTACATCATGTTTTCTTACTCATTGCATTTACGACACCAGAAAATAAAATGAATTCGTTTTCTGTATTAGATTGAACACAATGGACAAAATAGTTTCCTGTGATTGCGCACATCTTGCTCTAGTGAGTATTACTTACTAAACCCCCAAATCTGAAGCACAAGCACGTTGCACTTCTAACCTAGATTTTCATGTTTAGAAGTAAATACACCTCTAGGCCTACAGAAATGTTTATTGTTACAATAGAAGTTGTGTACGTATGCGTGCATGCGTGCGTGCGTGCGTACGTGCGTACGTGCGCCCGCGTGCGTGTGTGATTGTGTGTTTGGGGGTGGGACAAGAGACACAGGCGAGAGAGAGAGAGAGAGAAAAAAATCATGCGATAATACCTCAGCTGTTTTCAAGCTGAATCATTAAAGTCTGAGAAGGGCAAGCAGTTTGCCTGGCATCTTCACTGTCACACTTAAGAACTTGTAAAGAAAGAAAAGTGTTTATCATCGACCTCCAGTATTCACGCACTTTTGTCTTGACAAGCAGGACGTCGAAAGCCAAAGGCACACACCCACACTGAGAAAACACTTTCTCTCATAAAACACCAGCACGACAAAATGTCGTACACTTGCACTGCAACTCCCAGATGGGTGCCTATGAACTTAATTAGTGTATACTTTCCACGATAACAGTGCCCACAAGTTTCAGAACATAAACAAAGTGGTTCTTCAGGCTTTTCTTATGTTTGAGAAATCTTTATCCAAGAAAGTGCCCGGCATCTTTGCACCCTACAGGTGGGCTTGCTGCAGCATTGGTCTATGCCGAGTAGACGCGTACGTGGTGGGTGTTGTTTAAAGCCAAGTCAAGAATAAAGGTTATCTCATGACCTGTGTAGGAAGAGAGAATATGTAGAGAATGCATGCTTGTGCTAGACACGAGATCCAAACCCTCGACAATTTGCATCGGTACAAGCACAAGCTGCCCTTAGGCCTTATCTTGAGACCCATCCCAGGCTTGTGGGTGTTGCACTTCTGGTCAAAATGGTGTATGTAAGGCCATTTCAGCCTGTCTTATTTGTAACTTTACGTATAGACATGAGATATTATACCAATGCACCTGGCCTATGTCCTTTAGCTTTTTTTGTCGGTGTCAATATGAACAATTTCTTAATCCACGTCAATATAACAGGCTTCGCGGCTGAGTAAACACATTTTAACTCTCCCACCCTTGGTATCGCAAACTATAATTTAATTGATTACTTTTAGATAGAGCGAAATACCTTTTTTTCCCCATTGCTGTTCTGTTAAAAACGAATGCTTGATTTCTAGGGCCCCCGAATACGAACACTACAACCATCGCAACGGCAGCACTTGCTAACAGAACTACTTGCTTAATATGTCGATTTTATCAAATTCTGTCAATTATTATTATTAATACTATTTTAATTGACACTAAATTGAAATTTATTTTACAGTCCGAACAAAAGTCCATTTGGGTCTAACTTCTGTGATTGACTAATTAATATGACGCCAGCATCTTACAAATATACATTGAATAGTACAAATTAAATGTACAGTGAATCTTTTTTGTTTCCGAATATGAATTTTTGAATTTTGTCATTATTCAACCGAATACTAATTTAGAGAGAGAGAATGACAGAGTCGAGATATGAAAGGAAGGACGAACAGAGGGCTCCAGACGGAAGAATGCAGACATACAGATTCCGTTGTTGATTTGTCATTTTAAAGATGAAAGTTGAAAGTTGAACATAATTTTGTCCCCATGTCCGTTGCCATGTCTGTCTTGCGCATGTTTCCACTTCACAGTTGCACACTCGGAGTTCTACGGCTATGGTTTTCGCACGTACGAGTTTCTGCCTCCTGCTGACAAAGACGACCCATCTCTGTACTATCAGCGAGAGCGGCAGCTCGGGATGTACGCCATGCGCTCCCCGCTCTACCCACGCTTTTACATTGCCGTCATGTGGCTGGTCAGCATCACGGGTGGACGCACCCACCCCTTCTTGGTATGAGCTGACTCGCCAGGATTGCCGGGGAAGCTAGGCTGTGACGTCAGACACCCGCATTCAATCGCATTCAAGAGCTCTGACATCACCAGCTTCCTTCTCTGGCCATGCTGCTCATTTACTTGTTGCGTTTCCTGGTTTTTAGCTAACGTATATGCTCTGTAATTTAACACGTTCAGGCTGGAAACAGTTTCTGGCAGCTTATGATTTGTGATGTTAAAAGGTACACCAAAATGTTGGGCTGTAATGGGGTGGCTTGCTTGCTTGCTTGCTTGGTTGGTTGTGAATGAGTGGGTGAGCGAGTAAGGTTATTTTTCACCCCATGAGCAACGAAGCGCTGTATCAGGCCAAGCAGTCAGTCTGGGAACACGTGACACACCTAACACGTGCGCCGGAGAGATCTGAACTAATGACTCACGATTCTGTTAACTGCGCCACTGCAGGCAGAAAAAGACCTCAATCTCAATCTAGAACATTGAATGCAACTAACATGAACAGGCTAGCTAGTTCGACGTACAAATCAAAAGACCTTTGATCTGATAGTTTTTTTGCACGCAATCTTCACTTTTCTCTCCATCCCCTATAGGTTTGGAAGCTTGCACACGTGGTCGTGTCCTCTCTGCTTCCGCTGGCTGCTGACGTCTTCACGAGGTCCGTCTTCAGATGTCCAGAAACAGGGGCAGTGACGGCCATGCTGACCGCATGTTCTGTGTACACGAACGTGATTGGGACTCACACAGTCATCCACAGCTTCCTGGCACCGTTTCTATTTTTAGCTTTGGCCGGAATTATCGCAGAGCTGGACCAGTCACAGAACTCGGATCTAGATAGTGGCGGCGCTCCATGTCCCAGTGTGGGGTCTTCCGGACAAGGAGAGGACTCAGACGGGTGTCTGCGTCGTGATACCAGAGCCTTCTCTGGAGCTAAAGATCATGCCAAGACGTCTTCAATCACCCCCCAGTCCTGTACCGATGGAAGCCATGCACACGCCGATGCAGAGGACTCCAGATTGTATGGTAGAGAAAACATTTTCTCACAGAAAAAAGGTAATTTTCAAAGTGAAGATCGAGACTTCGATAGTAAATCTCAAGTCCGAGGACATCTTTTGAGACTGCAAGTTGCTGCTGCAGCGAACGTTTCGCTGTATCTGTGCTGCAGAACACTTTGCTGGACATTCCTTGCATACGTTATTCCTATGATAAAAAGATTTGTTCCCTTCAAAGTTACCTATGTTTGCCAAATGTGTTCATTTCCCATAAAACATTACGTTTGGAGCGGTACACGACAAACCTTCACAAGTGGTCCATATCGTTCTGCAGAAACTGCACCTCGTCTTGCTGAGAGTGCCAAAATAATAGACAAACAAGCACCATCGCCTCTCGTTAGTTCTGAGTGGAAAAATATTACATCAAGAGACGCCAGCGTGCTAAAAATATCCACGTGCGCGTTTGTGATGTCTCTATGTTGCTACATTCGTCCAGACAGCGCACTGCTTCTTCTGTCTGTGTGTCTTTTTGCCTCGCGGACGCACATCCGTAGTGCAGTGACCAGCAAACGGACTCTTCCCGCCGCTGTGGCTGGATGTTTGGGTGGTGTGGCGCTCGGTGTCTGTGATGACATATACTTTTACGGCTCAGCCATTGTTACGCCTTTCAACTGGTTTTGGTTTAACGTCGTTTCCGGTGTGCAGCCTGACTTCTTTGGAGCCGAGTCCGTCACTCTGTACGTCAATGAATTCTTGTGGAAAAACACAGGGATGCGTTTGCTTTTAGGCGTGAATGTCACAGCACTTACTCTGGCAACACTTCTTCCACAAACCAGTGCCCCCTCTTTCAGAACTGCTCAGACTTACAAGTCACTGGTATGTTTATTGGCTGTACTCTTGCCGTTTTCTTTTCAAATGCACAAAGAAGTGCGTTTCATCCACAATGGAATGGTATTATATTTCTGCTTCTCAGGGGCCAACCTTATTTCCGCAGCTCGACGTTTGCCTACAAGTCTCAGCTCAAGATTTGCATTAGTTGCCGCGGTGATGATTTTCTTTGCAGCCTCGCAGTGGTGTGACTTTCCATCCGCGTCTGATCTGTCCACCAAAACGTGGACATACAAGGAGTCTCTGGATAGCCATGACGTAAGCCAATGCATTCGCTTCATTTCGAGGCAGAGTGACGTCAGAGGTGTGTTTATAAATAAACATCTGCACACGTTTGATGGTTACACGATGCTTCGGCACAATGTACCCATCTTGATCTGGACCTTCAACGGCTATCTTGAATACGGACTCACCGCCAGGACCAACACGACCTCGCGAAACTGGTTTGGATCTACGAAAGACGTATCCTTAGCGACATCCAGCAAGGTTTCAAATTACTTTTCTGATCTCAATAAGCCGTATCTTTTGCTGCATCTCATAGCACGGCGGGAGTACAATTACCTGGTGCTGGATGTTGAGACTGATTTCCTGGAAGTCGGTTATAAAGAGGTTTACGTTCACGGACGCGCTAAAGTCTTGAGACGCTCTGGCACAGACGCAGAAGAAAAGAAACTTTCCGGCCAACTTCCGGTGCTTCAACGTACACCTAGTGCAGACGTCCTGGAGAAAGAGGCTCGACAACTGTTCGCCTTTGGCCTAAAGGAACTTGCAGACGAAAGATACAGACAGGCAGAAGAACTAAAACGAACAAAAACAGCACAATAAATGCACAAATTAAAATATCTTTCTCTCTCTTACACATATTTCACGTCTTTTCCTTTTTAGGTGCCTTTATTTTGTTCCATAGTTTTTTTTTGTTGCAAACGTTCGATAACGATCGAGTTTAGTATTACATTTTGCGGCATCATAGCTTGAGGTCTTGGTGTACGCTTCAAAGCACTCTCTTCCCTCTTCCTGCTTCTTTTTTCTCCTCTGTAACGACATATAGTTTTTTCCGGTCCAGACGGTTTTTAATAAGCATGAGCAGCCTCTTACTGGTACGCAGAGAAATAACTGACAAGTGTTTGAGAATAGATTATTGTGTTGTAAAGTGCTTATAGGAAACGATTTCTTCAGTTCAACGGATATAAATTTTAATGGTCGCGCGAGCACACTCAAAACAATCTTGAAAGAAAATTCATCTCGCTTTGCGCGCAGGGACGTCCCCAGCTTTTGTCGCAGTTATTTGAATCGAGACCTCGGAATACAGCATGTTCTAACGTCTCTGCTGTACGTACGTTTATAGGTCTTAGGAAAAATCATAAAGTTCCCTTCAGACACACCGGGCTCTTAATATTGTTGTAAATGTTGTACAATAATCTTTGAAAGATATTTTAAATCACAACTCGAGAAAGGGCTTCTGCTTGGTTATATTAAACAGTAATATTTAAAAACAAAGACAAAAAAGCGAACAGACACGTATCGTCTGGCCAACCACATCATGACATTTTCGCAAACAAACAAAATCTCTTTTGTGATCTAGGTGAGTATGCGACACTAGCTTCATATTAACGGTCTTTCAGGATTGATGTTTGTGATCTGGAGCGGTTTGCTGCAATTCTTCTCGTCAAACTTTTTAACGCACTCTTGCGTCCAGCGCCTGGCCTCGTTCTGATCTCCCAGTTTCTGGGCGCACGCCGCCAGCCCCTGGTATATCTGCGCATGCGTGGCATCCAGCGTCAGAGCCATGAGGTATCGCTCCGCCGCCAGACGAAACCTCTGGAACCGGAAAAGCACGTCGCCTTCATACTGCAAAATGGTAGCGTTGACTCCAACAGGGACTCCATTTGCTTTCTCAAGCAGTTGTCGTTCGTGGTCAGGGTCAAAAGTTCGTTTCATCACTCGCATGGTACCGTGATCAAAAACGGGTTGGTACCCAACAGACAGGAAGCGTCTTTCTTTCGTAATAATCACGTAGTTGTACTTCTTTTTCAGGATGAGAAGTTTAACGACGTAGGGAGTATTTTGAACAGACACAAAATTAGAAGGGTTGTTGAAAGTAAAAAAGGAGACATTTTTTGTTGGGGATAAAAGAGCTGGGCGATGCAAAGTTGTTTGAGAAGAGGAATCAAACTCTATGAATTCATGCGTGACGAAGCCAAGAACTGGGACATCACGGTGCAGCAGGCTATATCCGCCGGTCACAAATAAGTTCCTGTCCACAAATACGCCGGTAACGTCATCCTGATCTCCAACGTAAGCAAGGCATGTGTTGACGTCATGGCTGTCCCACGTGCCTTGATACGCCCACGGTCTGTTTGATCCGTCTCGCGCTGAAGGAAGAGAGGTCAGCTGCAGGGCCGCGTAAAGGATGAGGCACAGCCACGTGACACTTCTGACGTTCTCAAAGCTGCGAAATGTTTTTCTCCAAAGAGCAGCCGTTTGGCAAAGGACTGAAGACGCTGTCACAAGGATGAGAATTGTAACGTTATGCACGAATCTCAGCTCCTTGTGGCCCTTCCAGGAGTATGCAAGCAACAGGAATAACCAAGAACAAGTGAGCTGTAACGATAATCTGACGCCGCTTTCGCGATCTTTGTGTGACTTACCTTCAGCTGCCGCCCTGTTTTTGCAGCTCAAGATGACGAGTCCAACAACGCTTGCAATGGCAAGCGAAGCCAGTCCTTTATCTCGAACAAACAACTCCACAAAATACTTCCAGAAGGAAGAAGATCGGAAGTACTTGGAAGAGAGATCATCAAAGATGTTGAATTTCGCCCAGTTCATCGGCGTCACCACAAATTCTCCGTAAAACCGGAAGTCGACAAAAAGCCCGACACTTACTCCCACACATGCGCCGATGACGCATTTCAGTATGCTGGCATGGTCTGCATTCTTCAGCGAATACGACGGAAGCAACACTGTACCAAGAAACACTGTAACGTCGACCCTCATATAAATACAGAGAGAGATAACAAGTCCGCACAGAAATGAAAAAGCACATTCCGTCAACTTGCCTGTCCGCCATTTTAAAGCAAAGCGACATGCCCATGATGCATCAATAATCTGCTCTTTGCCGCCTTTAGTCAACACAGGTTGATCTGCGAAACGACTGTCAGCGCATGTTTCGTCAAAATCAAATGATGAAGTCTCGTGACAATTTCCAGGCTTTCTCCTTGGCATGACGATTCCATTTCGTTGCAGTCTCAAAATAACGTCTTCGGGTGACCTCCGAAATTCCACCGACTCTTTTGACATCAACTCGTGTGTGGACGCGTTTGCCCTCAAGAGTTCATCGACAGCAGGTACAAGAGAGTGACCTGTAAACTTTTCCTGGCCAGTTGGTCTCCCCTTGAACACCGAACAGAGCACAGAAGCCGCCCAGAAAACTGCTGGAGCCAGAAAACTGTTCAGCAGGGGATGCGTCCCGAACACATTGAGCTGGACAGAACAAGCGACGAAAATGGCGGCCATGCAGGCTGTATCCCTGCAGCTGAACAACGTTCTGGAGAACCGGTAGACGGACAAAGGCAGCAGGGAGGCAACTGCAGCATGGCTTACTCTCCACAGCTGAAAAGCAAGTTTGCGTTCAGAGTGTTTATAGACAAAAGGGGACATTTTGTAGACATACAAATATGAACATTTTCATGGATATGCGTTTCACTCCTTTAGATCTAACGGCGACTCTACTATAGACCTTTGAACGAATTCAGTTTGCACTGGCTGTGATGTCTGAACACGTTAAGGTACTCGTGAAAATACATGCAATGGACTAACTGCCAAATGGATAATGCATCTCCATACAGGCTGGTCAGCAGACCTCGATCATATGCTGGCCTCAGTTCACACAGTGAACCCTGAGGGGTCTTAACTGACAGTAAAAATAATATATTGGAGATGCACACAGCAACAACTATGGTAACTACGTTTGCTAGCACTAACGTCGCTGATTCAAATACATGTGTGTATGTGATAATGTTTTGTCTCTCATTGTTCATGTATTGTGTACAATATGCGCTTAGCAAATAACTATAGTATTTTTCTGTTAAATCCAACTCGTGAAGGTAAGCAGACACGCACGTATTAGCATGCACGCACACACTTACCACGAAGGGTTTGACGTGAAAACCCAGAAAAGCAGTCAGACCAGACATGAGGACGAAAAAGCCCGGGTAGAGGGCGGACCGCATGCCGTGCATACCTAGTTCCAGCTCCCTCTGGCGGAATAGAGACACGTTCCCAGCAGCCTCTGGGGCACCGCCGCCATTTAGATTGGTGGAAGTAAATTCGTATGGTCGGAATCCAAACCCGTACAACTCTGTGTGCGCCACTACTTAGATCAGATACAAACAGAAGAAAAGGATTTTTGTTGCTTCATTTTGGGATATATTTCAAAGGAATAATAAGACGAAAATCGAAAAAAAATCGCCAACGGCTGGATTGCATGGGCGCTCCATTTAACGGTTCATACGTAAAGATACACGTGTACCGAGGGAAACGCCCTTGCGACCGCCCTTATGACCGGAAGCTTGCAACCACAATGCAGGTAAAGGTTTTACACTCACCCTCCAGGGACTGAAAGACTTCATCCGGATGCAGGATCCACCAGCTGGCTGGATGAGCGACATAGGCAGTTTTCAGAAGTAGCGTTGCCAACCAAACAGCGTATGGAACCCACGGAGGGAACAAGCAGCCCTCGCCTTCCGATGTGTCACGTGCCGCGACAGTTATGTTTTCTTCACGTGGAAAAGTTCTTGGAACGCTGGCAGAATTAAAATGGCTGGATGCAGGAAATGGCATCTTGTTGCGACGTTTGTGGGAGGAATGAGTGGTTCGTCCGTTGACCATGATCAAAGTATTTCCGTACTAACAGTTTGTCATGCTGAAGTAGAGCTTTCGCACTCGCCTAGAGACATACGTTTAAACACCCAGATCCGCGCACCACGTGCACGCACGCACATATTAGCGCCAATACCAAGAAGAATATTTACATATAAACAATAAGAATGAAAGCATTCAAAACAGTTAAAATGAAAGGCACAATTTTAGATGAAAAAAAGTGGGCAGTGTTTATGCCCAGTCAATGCTAATGTCTACTATTAAAGTAAGCCTAATGCTATAAACTACAGTAAGATGTAGCCAAGGGAAACTGACCAGAATAAAGTTCACATAGTTTTTCAAAAAAAATCCCTAAATTCAGGTATACAAAACAGGGAAACGAAGCAAAACTACCGGTTCTCCTAAATTTATTTTCAAAATCTAATTTAACAAAATAAAAAATGTCTTAACATAAAATGAAAATAACCTGTCCGACCAGTGGGTCTTTGCTTCAAAGGGATTTGCGACAAGCTTGCACCGACGAGCAGTGATTCAGCTACCTTACGCAAAGAACCTTCGTTGTGTTCATTGAATGCAGCTGATCCCTTCTCAACAGAATACTCATGAAGAGCTGACTTTCGCACCCCTGGCCGCCAGACACCTTGAGATTCAGGAAATCTGGAACTCAGAGCGGCCAGCCAAACACAGTTCGCGTTCCGCTGCGCCACAAGATCAATTAAGTTTTTTTCCCTTCAACCAGTTGTTTATATATGCTCTATTTTATTTATATGGCCGGACTTGCATTTAAAACAGATATCAAGAAGAGAAAGATAACTTCATACTTCTCTTTTGCTCGCGAGGAAGCATTCCAAAATCTGTGAAGCGATAGACATGAATACCACAAAAGTACTTTAACCTATATAGTTACACGGTGTACAAGGAAGTTTGCACTAATATTTGAAACGTATTTATTTGCTCTTAAAGTTAAATTATTTTTTTAATAGAATTTCTTCTCACAGACATTTCAGCCCCAATCCTGTCACCGAAACAGCTTCTTGTGGTCAGACTACTCAACTTCTGCAAGCCGACAAAGCATCTACACCATCTGCTTATGTTCCCCAACTCCTCTCTCCCCCTTTCCCTCCACTCTCATATCAGACGCCTTTGGTCGCTACTTAAAAGTTCATTAATATTTTGTGGTCCCCGTTTCTTACCTGTAGGACGCTGTGACACACTGCACATGAGCACAACTAATGCGTTCTCTGATGACTGAAGTCCCCTTGCTACTTTCAATCGGCAGGACAGGCTTAGAAAGTTACATAAATCGCAAAGCGAATAGACTGGGACTGAGATTTTCTGTGACCCAAAATCTATTTAAAAAAGCGGGCACCCGACAGGCAGCTTTCAAGGGGGTGGGCTTCTGATTGGGGGGGGGGGCGGGGCGGGGAGAAGGGTCATGTTAGATGCGTGGGAGATTATTTCAACGGTGGCAAAACGCCCGTTTTGGGTGACTTTCTCAGGTGACGCCAGCAGAAAATAAAGGACAACTATTATACACATGCAGGAAGTAAGTCACTGTTCCCAAGCTGGTGTTCCCAGCAGAATGTTAGATAACAGTTATACATGTATACTGGGGCTTCTTATATAATAAATGTCTTATAATGATTCTGCTAATAGTTTTTTTTAAAGCTACTTTATTTAGTCTACCACCATGCACCATATCGCCTTAGTTAAGAGTGACTAAAAGACAAAAATCAGTGTAAATGTTTTAAGCGAAGATGTTTCCAGAGGGGGTGTTGTGACCTCTGCTCGGTAGATTGTGGGCAAGCCTTCATAACAATCGTCTTCAGATTTGTATCTGAATCAAGGTCCAAAAACATCACAGAGAAAGATAATTATTGTTATTTTGGGTTTGAATTGGAAGTAGAAAATATATACGAGGAATACACGTCGTGGGCAGATGGCCTGAATAAACCAAACGTCCCAGAAGTAACGTTGACTATTCTATCATCGCTCTTAGTCGGTCAGGGAAGAAAAGAAGCATATCCACTACAATGATCTGTTCTTGTCATATTACAGCACATTGCAGATTTTAAGAAAAGAATTCACGAACCTCATCGGTGATCTTAGGTATTGTGGCCTACGATTGGCTACACTTAAGGTCCTAGGTGAAATAAAAATCTCCTACACTAATATTAGACGTCTTAGGATTATACCCGCTTGGTCTGTCGATACCACTTCTACAATATCGTCCTAGCTCACAACCTTTAGGCTGCGCAGGAGGGAGTTCTGATCGAGCCACCAGGTCGAATGAGTTTTCCCCCAAAAGATAAACAAGCAGGTGTCCCGTTACACCTGGATGTTAAATTGAAATTCTGAGACATAGCATATGGCTATTCCAGATAAGGGGCAATCCTCCACCTTGGAAAACGGAAAACTCCTCAGGCAAACTTTGTGCATTTTTACCCCCCTTCCCCCCCCCCCACCGCCAAACCCCGCATGCTCTCCTAGTGTTGAGATTACATTACCTGGTGTTAGTTGTGTCATATGTAGGTGTGGGCTTATTTGTAGATAAGAAGGAAATAAATATGGAGACCGTGTAAATGTTAATGTGTGCTGAAATTAATGGGAAAAAACCCTGTTAAATACACGGGGGAAGGAACGATAGCAGGCGTTTGTGAGAGAGGAAAGACAGACGGATCACGGAGAAGCGCGCGCGCGCGCACACACACACTTATGTATACCACATACATATATGACGCTTTGAATTTTGATTGTGGGCACCTATAAGAAAATATGCCAAGATGGAGGACAGTTGGCAACCAAAGTATGGGCAGGAACACTCTTCTCAACCTAGGAGTGTCGGAATGCAGTTAAATATTCGTTTGTCGAGCTGACTTTATTAAAGATATATATATATATACTTTTCTAAAAGACGAGATTCGAGGGCTGCGGAAGAAGAAAGGGCTCAATTCCCCATATCCACAAAGCCAGAAAATGTGATCACGATCGACTGACCCATACAGTTCATCATCAAAAAAGACCTCCATGTCCCCTCTTCAAGTTTCGACGGCATCAAACCCAAGCGTCAGGAGGCCACGGTTTGAATACCGAGAGTCGCCTTGCAGAACAGCGTAACTACTTTCAGGCTTCGAGACGTCATGCTAGCACGCAAATGGTGTAGCTCCAAGTGAAAACATTTGCATTCAATAGACTCCAGATTGTGCTTATTGAACAACCCTGAATGACATTAAATTGCATTTCACAAGGTAACGTGCTTGCTTCGTAGGCAAGAACTAAGGAACTGCTTTACTAAGCCGTAAATACGCACACCTACTATGCGAACGGGGTATCTATAAGTAACTGCATTTCCAAAACCATGGCACAGAGTACTCGCGACAGCTATAGTCGCTTCGCGAGAGTCTGCACCTTCGTCTGTGGGTCACATTCACGCACACGCAAAAGACTTGTTTGCCATCTCACAAAAGCGAGTTATGTGTTCAACGATTAAAAAGCTTATAGGAAGCGCTGTGACAAACGCGGGACAAAAGTCGAACACTTTTCTAAAGTGTCAGAAGTACTTACTCTATGCTCTGATAACCCCGAACAGGTACCAACAGAACTATACCTTTTGATGAAATTGCCTTTACCCCAACCCATGCCCAGTCCACAGATTCATGAGGGGTTTGTGATGACACCATTCTGCTTTCAATCTATCCTGATCATTTAGGCAACACCACGGCAAAGCATGGCAGCCTTAATGATCCTACATTATCCAAACTGCAATGCCATCCTCTTTCCCAAATGAAGCTAATTATAGATAGGAAAAGGTGGGGAATTGGGGATGGGGGGGACATAAACTGGGCCCCCCTCCCACAAAATATCACTTAAGTAATACTGCTTCCACATACCCTATATTACTGTACCAAAAAGCATTGCTGCACCATTCTTCTGACGAGGTTTCTCAATAGATGTGCTCATAAAAAAATATTGCATCACAAACTTCTGTCAAACCGATAAATTAGGGTTTTTTTTGTGCCAACCAGAGTAAGAGAATGGTTGACAAGGTGTGCGGGTGAGACAGAAGAGCATCAGGCAGGAACCTTACTGTGATTGCATCCACAGCCCTGCTTGTTGCCACATGTATTCACCATTGTCTCTGAAAAGCCATCTATTTCGCTTTGCATCTTTTTAACATTTGAATTGCATCCTAGACTGTGGAGTTTCACCAGTTATGTTGCAACTGACAGATTGCGAGTTATTACATGGCATGCTAAGCACAGAAAGTAGACAACAGAACTTCAGATCTTTATATGTCTTGCCTGGGTTGGATGAAAGGGGAAGAGTTCCGACTGACCACTGTCCAGTCAAAATGCTGAAGTCAAAAGCAGCTTTCTTCCTAAACACCCATCTTCTTTCAAATGCTGTGTCCACTCACACACATCTACCAACATCCTGTGTTTTATGAACCCAAAGCCAGAGACTCTGTCATGTTCCTTCTTTGCACTTTATTTCATAATATCAGTCCAGGCTGGGAATCAAAGGAAACCCAAGCAGTTTAAACTAATCATGCATCAGAACACACCAACTTGAAAGACTGCATCTGGGTTCCGATGGACAGATCGGTCAGAGCTATCCATGCCACATAAGGAAGCATCAAGGTAAGTAATTTTACAAAGACAATGCTTCCACCTCGCAGTGATTCTGCATTAAAGAACCAGCAGACTGATAGCTGCAGTAAGATGGCCAGTGCAGACAGGCAGTTTAGCATTCAAAGGAAAGGTCAGATGGAGTCTGCACACTGTTTAACATTTGACCTTGACCACTCCTGGATTTGAACCAGCAACATCCACTCTATTCCAGAGTTATCCAGACCCCAGGGTAGGGAAAGTAAACAGATAATGGTTACCATCACACCCCCCCCCCCAATCATTACCACCGACACCCAGGATTATCTAGATTTAAAGGGGCACTACTCTCAGCATTTCATTTGTAGAACTCTTATTCCTCACCGTTTTCTATTATTTCATTCAGTTTCACTTCACACAGCCATTCAGTGACCTTTTTCCCCAAGACATTAGTCCCCATTGTGTTTAATACTTGTGTATATTCCAAAATATTATAAAAGTCCATCAGATATTGTTTGTAAAAAATAGAAGCCACTGGAGATTGGATGCGGAAAACATAGTTATTAAAACTACCTGTGCTGATGCTTTTAGTGCCCAGCCTGGCACTGAGTTCATTTACATCAAATTCCAACCAGGCTCTCCCATTCTTGTGAACTCTAAATTTCTCTCACTCACAGAGTGGAAGTCAGCCACAGAAATAACAGCTCTGTTTCTTCCTCAGAAGCTTTTTTGAGGATAACTGGCAAATCAAAGACAGCACACAAACAACTTTTTAAAATGTTGATGGATGCTTAACAAGCAAAGCACAGGTCTCTTGGCATGTTCCACTTTACACGCAAAACATGAACAATATTATCAAGATATATCTTCCCCAAACAGTCCAGTGTCTAATATTGTCAGGGAGTTGACTAGCATCCAGAAATTCTCCATGGTCCAGGGAACAGTGTCTGTGGACACCGCAT
This sequence comes from Lanistes nyassanus, assembly GCA_004794575.1. NCBI lineage: Eukaryota > Metazoa > Mollusca > Gastropoda > Architaenioglossa > Ampullariidae > Lanistes > Lanistes nyassanus. Next base: position 86,200 of record SMGT01008031.1, on the reverse strand, counting down.
GGTGACTGCTGCTTTCAGGACTAAGAAAGAAACAAAAAAGTTATTCCACACAATGACACAGAACCAATGTTAATGACCCACAGCCTGCATCTGGTTTTGACAACTCTCCTAGCATTTAACAGACATGGCAGTGGGGGGTGGGTGTGGTGGCAAAAAAGAAGGAAAGTACTATGTGATGTCCACATGAAGGCCATAGCCTTAAAATTGCAATGCTTTATTGGCAAATGAAGACACACAGATATTTAACTTAATAATAATAATCAATAGACAAGAAAGAAACATTTTTGTACATGATTGAAATTTCTTAATGAAAATAGCACCTTGCACTGTACAATACTGGATGTTAAAATAAGCAAAAATTGTAGCTCAAACAAAAATCAACAGCAAGAAGATAAAAAGACTGACATGACAAAAGAAGAAACCAAAAAACTTAACAAAAGCACTTGCAGCAAATTCTTCCACTGCACTCCAAGATTAGGCATGAAGTAACATGATACAGTAATATGAATGCTGTGGGATAAAACAAATGTCAACATTATCTTCACTATGACTCATTAATATATGAAAAATGTTTATGAAAATTTGTTTCTTAAACATCATAGGATCACAGGATTGAACAATTTGAAAAAAAAATCTGACTTTTAAAAAGAAAATTTGGAAGTACTGTAAAGAAGTTCATAATAAGTTCTTTTTTCTTTTGATTTGACAACTATAATAACACTGATGCCTTTTTGAAGCCTATTTGTATAAAAAATAAAAAGGAAAATATCACTGCTGCTTCGAAATAAACCCAAGTAAACAAAAAGAAACAACGCCAACCGACATGAAACGACACCGCAATCAACAATTTTGGGCATTACCACTTCATCAGGACAAAACAAACACAGACAGAGACAGATAAAGACAAAAAACTGGGCACTTAGTGAAGTGAAGTAGCCCATGTCTAAAACAAGGCACTTCAGATAAACAGTTTAATCTGTTTGAATATAAACAATGATGTTTTATACTCTATCTCTGTTTTAGATTATTGTTATCCTGTATTGATTCCCGAAATCATGAACAAAAATTAAGCAGTGCATCATGTGAACGATTTAGAAATATGCGCATAAAGAAGATGCATGTTTTACAAATTTTATGTGTGATTTAAAATCTTTCACCCTAGTTTTCACCCTCACCCCAATTTTCTCCTCGAAGTTAGACGATTCACAAGAATGACCTTTGTGATGACCAAAAAAAAAAAAAAAGAGGAACTCTGGCGTGCCTGATTTAAAAAGAAAGGGCACAATGGTAGCAAATAAAACCTGATTTGCTTTGCAGCTAGATACCTTTGCTTTGTGATATATATCTCTGGTGAAGTTTCGTGTTATTTCAACTGATGATAACCAACTGTTAGAAATCTTCCCTTGTTTTAAGCAACTACAAATGGTAATTTTCGGAAAAACAATCCAACTTGTGTAACACATGGGCAAAAGACTGCATTGGAAACGACAGCTCTATTCTTCTATAAGCAAGACAGGTTAAGTCCCTCACCTCACACTGACAGGATCGTTGAAGGTGATGAGAATGTCACTTGTGAATCCAGGCAGGCGAAACAGAACCATGTGAATGTTAATGCTGTTCAGAGCAGATTCTTTAAACTTTGACACAAGCTGCTGTCCAGTAAGCCAGTAGACGCTCGTGCACCTGCAATTAAAATGACCTGTTATAGGAATGAGGGTTATTTATTTATGCACTATGCACTATCTTAAAGGGTCTTACTGTTATAAGACTTTAAATGTGTTTGTCAGATGCCTGCTATTAATCTGAATTAGCAAGGAACTATAAAGACTGAAAGATTAAAAAAAATTACCAACCAAATGATCTGAGTAAAGTCAAATTCCATAAGATGACGAACCTCATCATTTGACCATCGCTTCCACTCCTGCTTTTTAACTCCTCCCTCAAACCGTTCTCCTCTCATGGCTGTTGTCACTTATTTTGAAGACTAACCAATCAATTCCAAGTCAGTGACCTGAGGTCACCCTCATAACAAGTAACCAAGCTAACCAACCAACCAGTTTACCTAAATGACAACAATGGCACACTGTCATGGTCATGCCTGTACTGTAAACCATCTACGTATGTATACTATAAGGATTGCTCAGATTTTACGTTTTACTTTTAAAGGAAAATTTAAGGAATTGAATGAACAAATAAATAAATACAGACTCTTTCAAAGACACTTGGTTTCTGTCTACAACGCCGGCTGCCATGATGCAGCTCTTTTCACTACCAGCAGCATCATTGCTGTCAGCAAGGTCTTCAAAGTGGATTCTGGTTAAAACCAAAACAACCAGTAAAAGTCTTCCCACAATGTCAACGTCAAGTCTACATGTGTCTGAAAACATAATCTGGTTAACACCTGCTGACAAAAAGACGTGTCAAGAACTTTAAATTTCTACGACTTAACGGTTCTCTGACAAATAAAGGTCAAAACAAAAGCACACTGAAATCCTTCTAAAATGCGAATTATGCATATTTATAACAGCTATTATGATTAAACTTTGGTAGATTTTGGTGAATAAGCATCACATTATTGTTAGCGTAACCATGCCTACTTTGGTAAAAGCTGCCTGAATCAGTGTTCCTATCTTCTAGCAGCAGCTTCTGCAGAGCAAGATCAAATAAAGATCTGCACAAGAGTTGTAACATAAGCAACAGACAAGCTTATGGTTTATCAGCTGCTGATCTTCTTTGTGACCTCACCACCACCTGTGAGATCACAGTGACCATCAACCCTGAACAGAAACGTCTGACCTTTGACCACCTGTTACAGTGTATGTAAACATAAACTGTTAAAGAATGGGAGTTATGTAAGTTTCTGCATAGACAGCTGGAAGAACATGACTGACTTCCTACCTCAGGATCACTTACCTCAGTGCATTTTCATCTGATTCCTGCACATACTCCAAGATCTCAATGATAATGCTTTGGTCTGTCTTAGCATGTGCAAACACCTCTTGGTTGTCAGGGATTTCTCTCAAAACGCTTTTTAAATAGAAAACAAATTTATATGTATATATAATATTTTACTTTTACATTATTTTTAGATGAATAATTTTGAAATGGAGTTTTATTACAACATTTATGACAGCTCATGAAAAGAATGATCAATTATCTGTAAAAGAAAGGTGTAATATAATGGCTTACTACATTTTCGATGTACACCTTTGATCTGAGGAACATAACATACAAGGAAAATATATGATCTTCTTTGATTAAAAATTCACTTTTGCTCTTCGAAAGATAGGGATTCTTTTCCACCACTTTATATGCTGTCTAGCTATAGTAATAACAAGTAAGGGTTTAAGTACCTCATGTCCTGGGCATCATGTGGCATAATTCCAGCCATAGCTCCTCCAAAAAACAGTCGTTCCATGCTTGATATTTTCTGGTCTGAATAAGGAACAGCTCATTTAAAAAAATGGGAGTTGATGAAGTTAAGCATTCTAATTCTTGTTACACAGAAAGACCACGTCATTGATTGTCAGTATCAAATCATGACAATCTCAAGCTATTTCATTAGATATCAGTAAATCTGTTTAATCGCAAACTAGACCAAGTGTCAACAAGAGAGAACCACTAACCACAACACCAGACAATGTGACCACGTCTTGCTCATCTCATGCAGTTATCAGTTTTACCATCTCCATCCTTAGTTCTGATAGCGAAAGCAAAAACTGACACGCTTTCTTGCGTCATACTTTTACAGTTTTACTACTATTAGCCAAGCTTTCTGGGGTAAAGAAAAATACAGCTCATGTCTACTATTCTTCAAAATAAGAAAACAATGCTATAATGATGAGAAAGAAAACAATCAGTAAGCAGAAACGCTTTCTCTCAGCTATTCACAGTAAACTTACCTCACTCTATTGCATCGTTAGTTCGGGAGATAAACAGTAGAGCGCGCATCTACAGCAACGAAATTTTTTCATTGGTCCATTTTTGCGGCGTGCACGCCGCTTCTGGAACTATGTCAACAGAAACACGGATCACGAGTGCCTTCAAACAAGTGAAGAAAGGAGGTCAGCATCCGAAGGATAGTAAAGGTAATATATCTTCTATTTAATTTTAAAGTTTTGAACACTTCGCCTGTCTTTGCATGTACACGCGCGCGCGCGTGTGTGTTTTTCTGGGTTTGTGGCTGTGCAGCTTCTGGATACAAAACTTCCATTCATGTTTCATTACTACTGCTTTGTTGGCGTTGTTTATTTATTGTGCTATAGTATTTCTAAACAAGTTTTACTCATGTTTAATTTATGTCCTTTATTTTATTGTTGTCTTATTAATAGTTCATGGTTGTACTTAAATGTTTTCCATCATTATAATGTGGGTTTGTACAGGTTTTGTTTGTGTAGTGCTGTTTGTACTTTTAATTAGTAGTTTTGTTTATCCATACAGGTTTATCCATTTTTAGTGTTTAAAACGCAGAGCGCCCTACATATTGCCTGGATATCGCGCTATATAAGCTTCCCCGTTATTATGAGTTTCACATTTCTCAAACCGAAACAGTGATGCGATTGTTGTGATAACTTATACTCAGAGGACGTGCAACTGCAATTTTTGAAGACTTATAGCGAGCGTTCTTTGCGTGTGCTTGCATAAATGTCTGTACTTCGCTCACCTGTTCGGTGTAAAATCTTTGAGAAACGGGATGACCCACAAATGAAATCGATCTGTCATTATAAATCTCCAGTTCCGAACACAGACCATGAGTAAAGTTGGTTGAGAAAATAAGTCAAAGGGAAAAAGTTAAAACAAGTGTTTGAGTTCTTTTTACGGATGGATGGGGTGAGGGAGGATGGCGAAAGACATCCACTTTTTTCCTGTTGACTTTTACCTTAACTTTATTTCCTTTACTTTTTTTCCTCTTGACTGTTTTCTTACAATCTTGAACAGCATGGAACTGGTTTTTGCAAACTACAAGAAAAAAAAAGATTTCAACAAAGGGCACGCAAGAACTATATTAGTGTGTTCACCTTGTTTTAACGAGGAGGATAAATTTAGGCCACAGTATTGCTATATCTCACTCATGTATATTTTAAAATATTCTGCTGTTTGGAACCTGGTGCCATTTGTGTGCTTATTTGTTTTTAATCTATATTACCACTACTTGTACTATTTAAATATTTTCACACTTGCACATTTACTGAATTACCCTGCAACAATGTAAGCCCAACATTGGTTCACAGATTTATCGTGAGTTGATTCCCAAACATGAGTTGGAAATTCCTATCAATTTTATATTTTGCCCACAGTTACACCGATTGACATGATTTGCCGATAGTGTCTACGATACACTGATTTTTATTCCACCAATTCTGATCGACAGTTTGTTAAGGTGTCATAGATAGATCATTAGGAGTGCAAACAATACTGACAATTTTAATGAAGTTGGAACATTTCAACATCGAAAAAAAAATCTATCATATCAGTGGGTCGTGTTTTCATTGTGTTCTTTATCGCGATCAGTGTCTTGAGCTAGACAGCACATGCATTTCTTCTCACCATTCATAGAAGCTAATGTCGCAAACACATAATATAATGGATTTAAAACTTTTCCTCAGTCTTCTATTTCCTCATATAAACAAACCCGATAATGAGTCGCACAATGATTCTCATGAACTCATTGTAAAAAGCTACACACTGATCTAGACTAAACAAAAGTATGCCTAGCTTGCTCCTTCTGTGGATGACGTCACTTTGGCTGCTGTGGTCCCTGCTAAGTTTTCAGCAATCTCTGGCATAGGGACTATCCGAAAGCTACACTTTAAGACTAAGTAAGAGTGTCAGCATATGTACTCTTACGCTCGATCGTGCAAACAATAGATAATGGAGACTTGCCATATTTCACAAAACTTGAAAACTGCCTTATTTTTGGCTGTTTCTTGCCATTTTTAAAGTCCTTTCTCTGTACATATGATGGAGAACTGGACAAGTTGATAAGCATTACATCATACATGTACTGAGTGAATAGACTTGTTAAAGAGGAAACATTGAGAGTGACAAAAGAAAGACATATGGTATGATTTGATCATTACCTCGTTCGAGCTCCTTGCAAATTCCCCTCCCCCCCATTATATATATATTGTATGTGCACTAAAATCTTTGCTATTTTAGAATTTAAGAGCTGGCACTTTAATTTTAATTTCAGTTTGCATTTTGGTAGGTTTAAAGACCAGAATATCTGAAGATGCAGTTGCACACTCTGTTGCTTTGCCTAAAAGTGATACAAGGGAATTACAAATTCTGCAAGAGTTTGACCTGGCGACCTGGCCGTAGAATTTGGGCCTTGTGCAGGTATGAAGTGCTTTATTAATTAATTAGATATATATTTTTTAATATAATTATGGGAAATAATGCCAGTAGAGAAAGCTTGGTCACCAGTAGCAAAGGCTAGATTAAAATGATTCTGTTGTTTGGGAAATGTTTAAACTTGACTGATAAAAAAAGATAGTTTAATGTCTCTGGGCACAGCTACTGTACGACTACCAATTGTATATTATCAGAAGTCATCTAGCTTTGTGGCTTTTGAACAGAAATAGCGGAAAAGGGACTATTGTTCAGATGTTTGCTTTACTCCGGTTAACTTACCTTCATTAACGGGAATGCGAGTGAAGAGAAACAACTGGAGTTATAAAAAAACAACTGTAAGGTGTTCTCTCTTACTCAAGTCAAAGCTTTGTCACTTCCATAAATTGGAGGACAAGAGAAAAGTTTTCTCAACTTGAAAGCTATAGAATCTTTTAGTGCAGCAGAACTTTCACAGAAAGAAGTCTCTGTGTGTGTAAAGTATTTCATATAAGGAGGATTTGATGAGCTCTGTTTAATGGGATCGCTTTTGATTGACATTGATGTGAGGATTATCACTAGTGTACCTATTCTGCATGAAAGCAGGAGTAGAGCAGTGTAAAAGCATGGGTACTTGTCCATATCTACACTGAAGATACAAGAGCGGGTGAAGGTCATTTTGCTACAGTGTCGATGCAGAGCTTAACCCTTACACTGCAGGATTTAATGAAACACCCAAGCAAAAAAATCATGCTTACAAGTTATATCAAAGGATGCATGGCTGCTACAAGCTGTACTGCACTCGACAGGGAAAGCTACAACCATGGCCCATTGCGCTGTAAGGGTTAAGTTGAAGTGGAGAAGAATCACTTTCTTAACACTGTGCATATGGAAAGACTGTTCCTGTGATCCAAATAATACAGATGTCTAGGGTTAACAGGCTGTTTTCATTCATCGTAGACAGAGATTATGGCCTTAAGGGAAAGACAATGTAACAAATGATAGATGAAAATTCATCTGTAGTACATAATTGTGTTAGAGCATGGTACAGGAACTATGTGTGATCGAGAGAAGGAGGTGTGTTTAAAGGTGATGTTTGTGTATTCTTGGACTGGAGATGAAGTCGTGTAGCATGTTTGAAAGGTTATGTAGTTCTTCTTGTGTCAATTAGTATGTTTCTGTTTGTGTTTGCTTTTAATAACATTATATATACAATATTTAAACATATTGTCTTGTGTCCTAGGAAGCAATTGCTAGCATGATATGGAGAGAATAATTTGTTTATTAAAGCAGTAACATCTAGCTTAGGGCCTGAAACTTCACCCCTTTAATCTGAAATTAATACTTTATCTTATCATCTTATTGGGTATCATGGTATTGCCTATCCCCATGCAAATCTGTTGCCTGTTATTGCACTAACATTGCTTAATCTATGTTTATTATTATACACAGGTATTACTCGTCTAGAAAGATGGGAAAGAGCCTTCAGACATGGAGTGAATCCTCCAGTGTATGTAAAGGACATCTTGATAAGACACCAGGGGGATGAGAAATATAATCATTGGTAAGAACCTATTGCATGATCATTGAGGGTAATGCTTTTGTTATATTGAGAGGCAGATATGTGTGCAGTGCATACATAATGATGGGAAACCAGTGAAGAAGCTGATTAATCAATTTATATTCATGTTTATTTAGGCTTGCATATGTCCATAGATGTCCTTCACTACTGTCTAATGGTGTTGATTTTGTTAAGTAGTGAGAACAAAGAAAACTTTACCCTTCGAAACATTGACATTGTGTTTTGTCTATTTTTGCTGTTAAGTTTTCTTTGTTCTCACTTTTTTCACTCTGAGCAGCAATTACTTGTTCCTTTTCGTTAATAAGTTTTAGTAATGCCTGACCAACTTTATGGCAAACTAGTTGTGTGCTGGTGTGCAAGCACTTGTCCATGCATTGCATGACTCTATGGTTGTGATTGTGGAAGGAGGGAAAGGGGTTGGACAGAAAATCATTCCTGTGACTTTTTTGTAAATATATATTACAGCTTTTTTACAAAAAATTGTATTATACCTGTAAAAGCATGAACAGAGACTGCAATCTGTAATTGTTTATATGGCTGGTTTTATTGAAAAATTGATAAATTAAAGAATATTGTTTGTTGTTTGACACATTTAAGATATAGATTTGGATACTTGAACAATGTTCATGCCTGTTGCAGCTTGTGGAATGACTATGGAATTTAACACCTGATTTTCACATCGGGCTCCATCACTAGGCTATGGTGCAAACCCTCAACATCAAAGATGTCACTGCTTATTTTTGAAGCCCAGTCTCTGAGAATTGCTAATACACTATAGAACAGTACAGACACACTGTACTAGCTGTGAATTTATTTTTTAATAATATGCTGTTCTAATAATCACTCACATATAACCAAGAATGTCGCTGCATTTTCTGTACTGCAGGATCTGAGAATAATACACTGCAGAACAATTAAGATGCACAGTGCTAACTGTGAATTTATTTTTAATATATTTTCTAATATTCATATATAGCAAGATATTTTTATACTGTAGAAAGCTGTTCAGAGAAATTCTGTATTCTGTAGCTTTCATAAGAATTCATATAATGTTTTTAATGATGGTCCTTATAAACTGAGGAGTTTTTAAAATTCATTTTGTTGTCATTTTCCTGTTACTGTTTTATTACTGTTTTGAACACTTATTTGTTTGCTTGATCTGTTGTTTGTCCAGAATGTCTGGAATCTATTCGTAAAGGTTCCAGTTTTAAAGTTTTAGTTTGGTTTTTGTACTGTCATTATTGTCGCTTACGTTTGCAGTCAGCTTTGTTCTGAAAGTCTTGTCTACTTACTAAAGTATCATAATAAAAAACAGTAGCCTCTGAATAGCTTTGACATTGATCCGGACTCCTGGGAAACCCTAGCGCAAGACTGCCCTGCCTGGCAAACCTGCATCAACAAAGGCGCTATGTCTTGCGAGCAGAGCAGGACTGCAGAGGCACAGAAGAAGCGTGAGCTGTTCAAGTCTAAAGCCAACGCTCTGCCAACCAACGCAGCAGAGCACTTGTGCCTGACATGCAGCAGAGCTTTCCAAGCCCATATTGAACCGATTGCCCATAGCTGGGCACACCATACCCAGTCAATTTAAACATGATATCCTTCGTTATTGTCAACAACAGACAACCTGTGTATATATATATATATCATAGTAAAAACTTTTTTATTGATGTGTATTTGAAAAGTCCATGTATCCTTGTGGCCATGCATGGTTATTGTGCATTGTACTGCATGTTTTAGCTACATATTAGATTTTCTACAGAATCTGTGCATAATTTGTTATATGTAAGATTCATTTACCCATATTTCCTTGTACAGGGTTCTTCATTTGTTCCTTTCCCTCAACAATTCAAGCAGACTATGCAAGTTCTGGAATTTATTTTACAAATTTGTTTTGAAATGTAAAGCTATGCATGCACTGCAAGTTTCAGCATGCCAAGATGTTTAAAGGGAAGGTCTATTTAATGTTTACTTTATGTAAATGATTGCGACTCTGAACTAGATTTGAAGCTTGTTTCATGTTTATTGTTACTCAGCTAAGCGGCAGTAATTATGAAACTGCTATTTTGTGTCAAACTTTTGGAGTGCCATAAATAATAGGTTTCTTTTTTGGCTGTTAAACTGCAGAACACAGAGAAGACAGCTTCTGCTCTACCCACCCCTGCCCCTCTTGGTCATTAATACGTTACAGTGTGAGGGCAGTGTTTTTATAATGCAAGCTTAAAAATTAATGCATTTACTTTTAAACATCTCTGTTGCAGTGGTGTAACAGGTAGATGATGAAACTAAGGCTGCAACTCATGAGTCATTGAAAAGATTTTGGAGAATTTTTGTTATGTTACAGTGTGAGGGTAGTGTTTTTATAATACAAGCTTAAAAATTAATGCATTTACTTGTAAACATCTCTGTTGCAGTGGCGTAACAGGTAGATGATGAAAATAAGGCAGCAACTCATTTGTCATTGAAAAGATTTTGGTGAATTTTTGTTGTTATGCAATGTATGTTTAAAGTTTAGTGTTAAAAAGAGCCTTCAAGTACATGCATACATTGTTGTAAATGTCAAATATAAAAGGATTTTGTTCTGACATTGATTTTTAAACATATGAAAAACTTTTTTTTATTCCTTCTTATGTATATAATCATTCTTCTTATGCAACCATATCACAAAGTGTCAGTGGTTAACCGCATCTTAAAAATTGTTCTCAGTTTAAAATCACATGTTTTTCAACCACCATAGCTAAAATAAACCCCTCGCACAGTACACACTGAATATACCCTGTTCAATTCCATAAAGCAGCAAGCATATAAGGACAACATCAAATGAACTTGCTGTTTGTTTTGTTAAAGAATGCACTTGAACTTAGAATATCTTTTTACTAGACTTCCCATAACAATAGAAAGAATGCATGCCTGCCTGATTGTAAAAATCCAAACACTTGCTGACTTGCTATGAATGAGATTATGAAGTCCACAGTAAAGGATCAATAAGGGTATAAGTTACAAATATTGTAACACATACATTGCAGTCTGCTTGCATGCAAGCATTCTGGTGTAAAAATTAATATAGTTGTAGCCTGAGGATGAGTACAAAGCATGGATTACTGAGGCCAAAGGGACTAAAACATGACCTTTTAAGCCATAATGTGTAATTGAATCATGTCATGTTTAGAGTCCATGTCCCATTAACAAATGTACAGAATACCAAGCTTGCTGTATTCCAGCAGAATCCACATACCTATCAAACCTGCACATGCACAAAGTTCTCTTATCACAGATTTGATGACAGTTATCCCCTGTAGCTTGAGAGTGATGTTTGCAGCACATTCATTGTTGTTTGGGACCAAGCATCCTATTATAAGGTACAAATACATGATACATATGCCTGATACCATAAACATTGGTTTCTGACAGCAGTCTTGCTGAGTATAGTTCAATAATTTAAAACGAAATTGATATCACAGACATTCAAACAGTATTTTGGGGAACCTTTCACAACGATATACACAGTTATCAGAAAAACCACAACAATGAGGCACAATACAATACAAAGGAAACTAAATGAACAAAGCGTCGATATCAGTGGTTTGGGTTCCAAACAGCAACATCTCCCAGTCCAGCAACTGCTTAATAAAACTTTTGTTTGGTTTCATTGTTGAAATACAGTTTTTGACATAATCATAGGCAACCTGGAAAATAAATGATAAAATATGAAGACATTTCAATTTCAACAATGTCAAATGTTTTTAATGTACAGTATATATATATATACACACAATTGATGTTCTGAGGAAAACAAAATAATCCTGGAAAAGGATGCATCCTTTCAGCTAGGAGAGAAGACTACGCAGAAGCACAAGCATGCTTAACACGTGCACTCAACCACACAAATCCTAAACATATTTTCTTTTAAATAACGTCATTACAGAAATAGAAAATCAGCATTATAACTTCCTATACATAGATTCTGTGCGAAGATGAAATTCTGCTTTGAGTACAGTAGATAGAGGTTAACAAAATACACATTTTAAACAATGGAAAATATGTACTGACAGGGGTTTTATGAATTACAATGCACCAACCAGAATAATGTGATTACAGCCACGTACTTTGTGGTGAACTTTGGAGGGAAGTGGTGGAGAACTTAAATACCTGTGCATTGTACTATCATGTTCTGTGGTCTAAGCAGGAGGTATGAAGAGTACCCTAGTCAGAAAGGTGCTGAGTAGGAGAGCAATCTGGAGATTTAATATGAAGGAATGCTCACCTGCAATGGCCACTGGTTATGATGCATCAAATATGCAATGATGACTGTCACACACCGGCTAATTCCCATATGGTCAAACACCAGAACAGCTTCTTTCTCAGCCCTGTGCTGATCTGTGGATACAGTAAACACTAGTTTATACCTTACAATGACTAGTGATACATGTATTTACAGTCACTACTAGTATCAAACGAACCTCTGGAACAGAACATCTGTTAGCATAACTCCCATCTGTTTTAATTATCCTGGAACCCATCTCTTCCAATGTTTAATGGCATTTCAAATGCTAACATCACTATTCTTACTGGGCTTGTACTTGTTAATATTAAGCAATATGTTAAAAATACGAATTCTATTTACTCTAAACCACTTATCACAATTAGAAATAACTATTGAAAGGCAAGTTCATAAACACGTCGACATGCCATATGCAAAGTTCACATCTGGTAACAGAACATAAAGGTATTTAAAAAAACAAAATAAACTGTCAGACTAGTTCTTGTTTTCTTGTCCTTTTAGAATGCTTGTCCTAGGGTTATTTTTACCAATGAAAGTGCATGTCTTTGGAAAATGGCTGAGAAGATCAGCATCTTCTAGTTCTTCAACCTGAATGTGAAGATGTTGTTGGCCTGGCACTGTGAAGCTGCAACAAATCACACACAAACATGTGCACACTAAGGACTGTCCAAAATAATTCGCTAACATCCATGAAAGTTCAAAACCATCTTCTTGTCTTTTGTACAGTCTAGGGAATGGGGTTTTTTTTCATAAGCTAATGCTACTTGAAGTAATTTTAATTTCAGCAAAAAATCTATTTTCTAATAAATCTACCAAATGGCTGCTATGGTTCTCCTTTGTTGTAAATTTAAGCAGAAGTAAAAATGAACTAGATTATCCTCCGTTTAAATTTCATCATTAAATAAATTACAGCACATAAGAGAATGTACACAAATATGCACAACTACATGCTTTCAAACGAATGCTTACAAAGTCTCTGGCTCCACACAAACATTGATATGCGCTTTGATCTTGAGATCCTTCTGAATGTATGGTTCATTGCCTTGGAACCAGTTACCAAGATACAAGGATCCAGGCAGAATCTCGATTGGGTATGGCTTTATTTCATCCAGTTCCTGTTACATGCCAGGAACACCTTAAGTAATAGTTTAGCCTTTTAATGTAAACAGTTTGAATGGACTAAAATTTCTTTTTAATAAATAAAAAGATCTTTCCTGAAAAAAACCTGGATGTTTATGATTAGCCAGGGGACCCGTTGCTGCCTTGGTTTCTTTCTTTAAATAACAAGCATAAAAAAGTCACAATTCTGTCTTAGCCAATCAATGCCAAGACATACACCCCTTTTTTAAAAACCCCACAGTACCCCTTTTTGCCCCTGAAACGCCCTCAGCCACCTCCCCAAGATGTCATGATCTTAAGCCTTACCCTGCCTACCCCTACCCCTTTTCTAATCCTTAACTTTCCCTACCCCTCCTTCCCCCCAGAAACACCCTCAGCCCCCTTCCCGAGACATAATCTTAAGCCTTACCCTGCCCTACCCCTTCCCTAACCCCTACCACTCCTCACCCAGGACACACCCTTGGCTGCCTCCCTGAGATGATCTTAAGCCCTTCTGTAACCCCAACCCCTACCCCACTGGAAACACCCTTGGCTCCATCCCTCGGAAACATAGGCCCCCTCCTCCAGAAACACAGTCCAGGATAAAGCTCAGCATTTGATTAGCTACACACAAAGGTGCTTGTCAAGTGAGGCAAGGGAAAGTACTCTGTACAAAAGGGAACTTTGGTTATCTCCCTTGCACACTGATAGAGGCGGCGAGGGTCTCATATTTATTATTTCATTTTTGTTTAGGCCTAAGTACAGGGTCAAAATATGGCCTATGACCATTTGTCGGTGAAAAAGAACCATGTGGTGAATTTTTAGTGTGGATGGGTTTAGGGTGTGGATTTGTATAATGAGAGCACACACACACTCACACACAGTTGGCTTTATATATTAGCCTAGTACATGTTACACATTGATAAAAATTTAGTATTTTAATGTCTTTAGCTCAGTGTATATATTACAGGGTGCTTTCCGAATTTTAAAAATTAGAAAATTTTCTGGCAAACTTACTCTTGGCATATATATAATTTTTTGTGTACGAAGAAATGGATAAAGAGCAGAGAACTCTTCATACCCACCTGAAACAAAAATCTAAGAACCTGAAATGTTTTCCTCTCCTGTGTGTAGTTTCATGTTAAGGACAGCAATGGAGTGAGAAGCACACATGCTTTTTATTTACGATGATTCCATTTAGGAAAATCAAAGAACAGAATGTGGTCATGGTTCTCAAAACAATAGACAATTTATTAATGATACTGCCTTTTTCTTTCTTTTACAAATTTATTACACCTTAGATGAAAAGAAAGACCTCTAACCTTTAAAAATAAATTGTGAGAATAATACAAATGGATGAAATAAGGCAATATTTATTTTCTGAGAATTTTCTTAAAATCCCATAAGACAAAGCTTTTTTTTTTAGCATTTAAACAAATGAATGAACATATGAAGACCCCACTCCCCTCCAACACACACACACATATATATATACTTGGTATGCATATCTGTGTGTGATTCAGCATAAGAATAACATAAAGAAAAAGAAAAACATGTAAAATAGCTAAAGATACTAGTTATAAGTTACGTATTTCATTTTTACTTTGGTAAAAGTGACACCTCATATTTTACAGACCTTTCAAAATCTGAACTGGATTCCTGCTGCCCATTTCCCACAGTAAACATCCACACAGAACAGATGGAGCTTAAGTGCAAAAAAAAAAAGTCAGCCAAGAAATCAATTTTGTTTTGTTTGTATGTGTATGTATATAAATAATATATATAAATATATCAGCCTAAGAAAAAAAGGACACTTTTTATGCCTAAAGATGATAGAAGATAAGCTGCTTCTGTCAGTATTTCTCAACTGAGAATACAAAAAATTGCAGGAGATTCTACAGAAACAAGATTACTGTTGATTAGAAAACATTTTTCATCATCTGTGTATATTAAAACTATGATTCTGAGTGCGCATATACCTAAATAAAATCTTCAAAAGAATTGAGAAGGAGATGGGTAGAGGGATGGTGAGGAGCAATTGAAGGTGGGGGTGGGGAGAGTAGAAAAAGAGGGGGAGAGTTGGGAGGGACAGACTTCCAATGAATTTCAAGATGCACCTGTTGGTAGTGCATTGGTTATGTCAGTATACTTGTCACCAAGACATTGAGGATCATGGTTCATGGTTTTGAATACCATCACTTGGACACATTTCTCTCTGGATTGCCACCTGTTTACTGTACAGAGCTTCTCCAGGTATTGTGGATTTTTCTCATTTCTCTCTCCCTTCTAGACTTCATTCACCACCCACCTTCTTGCCATTGTGCAGATGGAAGTTAAATGGCACCATACAGTTTCCTTCCAAATCAAAACCAACCAGTTTGACACTGCTATTATATACCAAGCATAGATGCATTATAAATACATAACAAGGGGAGGTGGGAAAACAATGCACAAGCTATGAAAAAATTGATTAGCCAATCATTAATGCAGTTTTCAAATTCAAGTCAAAAGTTTAGGATCCAAAAAAAATTGTGCTGCACATGTGGATTACAGTTTTCCAATTTCCCCTTTTGCAAAAACCAATGCGGATATGAAGTTTTGAACAGAACCATAAGTTTGTCTATCTTTAGAAATGCTACCTCTTGGATTTCCAAATTCTGATGTGTTGCTGTCATAAATTACAATATTCTGTTTGCACTCCAACTCAGCATCATATGGGACCAGAAATTCGCCATTCAAACTCTGAAAAGAAAGGTTTATTAATCTGCTTTATTACTTGGCAGTGTGAATATGACAGCACTTGAATTTTTAAATCTCATTGACTAATATATATATATAGAGAGAGAGAGTCGATGAGTCATTATAACATCAGTAAACAGTATTATAGGTACAACCACATTTACTAAGGTGGAACAAATATTAAAACATAAAACATACGAAAATCTGAGACCACCCTTTAACCTACGTACCTTGGGAGCCTTTTTTGCAGTCAATACATGACTTTCGTTGTATTCATCTTTTGTCCGTGAATCTGCGAAAAGCAAAATCGGTGTGACCCCACTCTGCCATGAAACTTAAAAGATAAGCAGTCGACGCACTATACTGATTATTGTTTTTGATAAAATGTTTGAAAGTACAAACGTTCTTTTTAGCACAATGAATAGTTAAGCTGCATGCGATTTCAAGAATGTGACCTTTGTAGTTTGTAAAATATAAATTACTCTAGTGGATGGTAAACAGTATGCAAACAAATTAAAACTTCGCAAAATTCCCCTCTCATACACAAACGATCTCACCTACGAGAAGCAGATAATTTGGATCACTTAGATATGGATAAAAAGTAGCCTGCTGTAGCAAGTTATAGAGCGTAGTTGGCTCTATAAACCTAAGACCATTGTAATCCATTTCATCTGGTTTTCTGTCCTGTAAGGAGGTGGTTATTCACTACTCAAGTAAACTATGAGTCATTCCATAGATAAAATAATGTGCTCAGAGTTATGAAAAGCTTGGGAGCAAACAATGAAATATAAAAATTAAAAGGCAAAAACAAGCATAATATATACAATATTACCATGAATATTTTAATAACATCCCCAGATTCCCATTACTTAAATAGTCAAGTATTTTGCCGTTGTCAAGTGCGGATTAATATAATATACTTATATTGCGCATGTTCGAGAAACGTGCGCTTTCCGGTTTGAGTGTCCTGCCGGTGGAATCAGAGAGAAGCTCCAAAAATGTTTTCGCGATTTGTGCGACCTTCACAGATAATTGCTGTGGCAAGAAAAGAATTTTCGACCACAAGCAGGGCTATGGTATGTCACAATTTCATATGCGCTGGTGATTTTAGAAGAAAATACCGTAACTTTGCCACTGGTGGTTTCCGTCTACGTGACTTTCTACCTGCGTGTCAAGGTCTTGTTCTTAGTCTAAGCACAAAGTTAACCCAATAACATGTCTCGCATTCTAAGACTTTTGAATATTTCGGATGTGGGTACGCACACGTGCTTCAGTGTATTCAAGCTATAGTTCTTCGAGCAGAAACAAGATTGTCTGCATGATATTTTATTATAGTTACCAACAATTCAATTTCGAGTGATCGGACCAAATAGTCCGACTGTTAGTGTTACTGTTAACCGTAAGAACTAAAGTCTCAGTAGAGGACACGATGAAGAGAATCGTTATCAGTAAGTGCACCAAATGTCAGATTAAAATTGGTGGGGAAACGTTGTCCACAGAATGTGCAGCAAATAAGGACTTTTAAAGTGCGGGGGTGCACGGTGAGTATGAGTGGGTGGGTATCATGTAATTTTGCGAGAATGAAAAGGTCCGTGCCTGAGGTTCAGTTCCATCGGTTTTAACTCTTATTTGCAGTTTTTCCTAATTTGTTTTATTCCGTTCTGTTGTATACATTTCAGCCTTAGTCTTTGTGTTTTCTTGTTACCCTTTTACAATTGACAGTTCATCTGATCATGCTGCCCTGTATACAGCAAAACCTGTCTGTGGGGGACACCCTTGGGACCACCTAAAAGTGTCCCTCAGAGACAGGTGGTCGCTCACCTAAGGGAGGGTCTGCAGGACCATGTGTCCTTAAGTGATCATACAACACTAAATAAATAGGTGTGCAGCAGATGACGTCTTGCAAATGGGACCTCGATAACTAGACCTTGTCCACTATTCATGCAATAGAGCATGCAATCGGAAAGGAAAATCACTGTGTGCTGTTTGCATTAGACAGTGTGGCCACCTGTTTAAGGGGGGTTTGTGTTGAAAATTGATCGGCGCTGGGCTCAAGTGCTTGTATTGGTGAGCTGTGCACCGGTTTAATGGGTCACTACAGACAGGTTTTGCCGTTTTTTATTAGTAAAGATTTATTGCCCCATCACCCTCCACTCCATCCTCACACTGTCCAGTTCTGAGCGCAAGATAGTCATAAGGCAGATTGACTCTGTTTCAAATCACTAGCCAACGTATTTCAACCATTTCAGCATATTGTTTTTGTATACATATGCCACAACGCAAATATAAATTTGATTCTTCTGCATGGATAAACTAGGTGCAGAAGGAAGCACGAGTTGCTGTTATGGGAGCATCAGGAGGCATTGGCCAGCCCTTGTCTCTGCTACTGAAAATGTCTCCACTCATATCACACCTTCATCTCTATGATATTGCTCACACACCTGGTGTTGCTGCTGACCTGAGTCACATTAGGACAAGAGCAAGAGTTTCGGGATTCCTGGGAGAGAACCAAGTGAAGGAAAGTCTTGAGGGAGCAAACGTTGTAATCATTCCTGCTGGAGTGCCCAGAAAACCAGGTGGGCACAAAACGGAGTGGGAGAAAAAGTTGGATAGCATTCATATAAAAATGTTTGTTATGGCGGGTTTGCTCATAATATTTTGCTATGTTTCTTCAGGAATTTTAGGGAAAGGTAAAAAAGAATTGTAGTGTAATCTTGAACAGATTTACAGCCACGTGTAATGTTTGTTTTTACCTTCCTCAGAACTACAGAACACCACTTGTTATATCGCATTGCAAGGTACCTTTTACGGTCAGCTAATAAAGCCTAATGTGTGTGTGTATGTAAATCATTCAGGTATGACACGTGATGACCTCTTCAATACCAACGCTGGGATTGTGCGAGATCTAGCTGATGCCTGCGCAGAGGTCTGCCCAAAAGCAATGATCTGCATCATCACTAATCCTGTGAGTTTTCACATCAAAAGAATTTTCATTCAAAGTTAACTGGTAAAGATTCTTTTCTTACTGTATAACCAAATTACAGTAATACCTCCCTATTTCACACACGTGCTCTCACACACACACACACCTCACACCTTAAGACCGACAAGGTTTTTGCCAACCTTTTATTGGTTGCGCAACATACCCTCTTTTAAGACCCCTCCAAGTTAAGATCTGTTTCTGGGGCATTTTTAAGTCTTAAGAGGGAGTTTTTATTGTCTCATAATTTTTCACTGATATTTTTAGAAAGAGGTTTGGGTGGGGGAGAGGGTTTGCAGTTTCCCTCAAGATTTGACTTTACTCAGCATGTAATGATATCTAAAGCTCTAGAGTCCTAAAGAATTTGGTAATTGTGCAAAGTCCCCAAAACTTTTCACTTCTGTGGTCCAGTCATATCAGCATTTTAAAAGGCCACAGATCCCTAGGCACATGCAAGAGCCATAATCATTCTTTGATACTTGCTACTGAGTCTGGGCTTTCAGTATTTCTCCATGGCTTTCTTTTCCACTTTTAGTTTTAATGTATCATTTAAATGTTGGGTACACACTTTGGGTGGTTTTGAAAAATGGTTTTTGAAGTTTTTCGTTCTCTGCTTTAAGAGAGAGGCATTAATTCATTTAATTTTATTTTCCTATCAGGTTAACTCCATTCACTTCAGGAGATATGCATTAACTTTTTAAATTGTATTTTCCTACCAGGTTAACTCCACCGTGCCTATTGCTGCTGAAGTTCTGAAAAGGCGAGGAGTCTATGACCCCAACAGACTTTTTGGTGTTACAACTCTCGATGTTGTCCGAGCAGATACTTTTATTGCAGAAGCTAAGGTTTGTCTGGCCGTTCTTTTGTTACTCATAAACTTCAATAGACTTTTGCAAAGTTTCTGTTCATAATGACCACCTCTTTGGTCTAACAGTTAAGGCTGCTTCTGCTTGAGGTTTGCACTTGGGCAAGTCACACCTCGTTTCCAACTGGACCTTAAGCAATAAACAATCAACCAATGCTGTTTATGTTTTGCTTGCTCTTATCTAAGTTCAAGTATAATTTGCTTTTGCAGGGTTTGGATGTTGCCAAAGTGAATGTGCCTGTCATTGGAGGTCACAGTGGTGTCACCATAATTCCTGTCATTTCTCAGTGCACACCACATGTCTCATTTCCTTCAGTAAGTTTTGAAAAAAAATTCTTTATCATTTTTTAAGGGAGCAGCAGTAAATTCAGTACCTTTGAGCATTTTTAGGGGTGAAAAAACTCATATCAATGTTTTTTTTTAATAACAGCTTAAGTTAGCAGCATCTGTTGTTGGTTTTTAAAAAGTATGATCTAAAAGATTTAAAATCTTATGCTATTCTCAAACAATAGTACAGTCGAATCCGGTTAATCGGACCACATCGGGACGGGATGATTTTGGTCCTAATAACCGGCTGGTCCGATTACACGAACATGCCCTATGATACAATTAAGAGTCTGTTCTTTAAGATTTGGTCCGAATAAGCGGCTGGTCCGATTATCCGGTGGTCCAATTAACCGGATTCGACTGCATAAAGACAAAAATGGTGTCCATATCATTGTCCATATGATGAGGCTGTTCATGTCTTCAGCATGTAAATAAAAGTGCAATCTGTGGTCTGTTTGCTGGGAGAACTCATTTGTGGAATATATGTATAGGAGACTAACTGAATTTTATTGTTCCTTCTTGAGGATGAAAGGGACCGGTTGACAAAGAGAATTCAGAACGCTGGCACTGAAGTTGTTGAAGCTAAAGCTGGTGCTGTAAGTTTTTTTTTTCCCCCCCATTTGTGTTCTTTTGTGCTTAGAGCACTGTGTGTCAAACCACATTAATTTTATTTAAAAAATATTATATGCATAGTATGATTACTTGATAGCCTTAGCGGTGTAAGAATGAATTTTGTAGGAAGGCATTTGAGAATGAGATGACAATGTTATTTGTGATGCTGTAAGAGCTTCCATTTGGAAGAACAGGGATGTTTAAATTTACTGTTGCGGTGTGTGGTCTTACCATCTAGGGATCAGCAACACTTTCGATGGCTTACGCCGCTGCAGAGTTCACAACCAGCCTTCTTGAAGCGTTGAATGGTTTTGAGGGCAGGGTACAGTGTGCCTATGTTGCATCAGAAGAAACAGAAGCCAAATACTTTGCAACACCTGTCCTTCTTGGGGTGAGCACTTCATTTCAGACATGTTCAGTTAATCATTTGGGTGTCTCAGGGGGTTCCTGTAAGTGCCTTATTTTTGATTTTTTTTTGGTACTAAAAGCACAGTTAAAGTATTACTGGAACTGAGAATGTGTGATTGGGGGTGGGGTGGTGCCGACTTCTGGATTTTAGTAGGACACGTGCGCCGGAGGGGAAAAAAACCCAGTTAACTCGATGACATCGTAGGTTTTCAGACTGTTAACTCCATTGCAGTAACAGGGGGGACACAGTTTTCGACGTGTTTGAATTAAATGCTGCTTGAAAACTACCACAAGTTTAATAATCTACTTTACATATTTTGAAAGATCAGTTTTTGAAGATCTAAATAATTATACAATCGTACCGAAAATCTGTTAAATAGTCCTTACTACTTGGTGTCAAACCTAGTCACTGTATGCACCTACTCGATTTCTTCCGCCATGACCTCCCTTGTGGTCTCTATGTACCTTATAAAAAATTTCGAAAAATGATAAAAACGCAGGATGAAAGAGAAATTTAAAAAGAATAAAATGATTCCTACCTGAAATCCATCCATTGTGATTTCCGTGTACAACGCTATGTTGAAAAAATGTATCCAAGCAAATTGGCGCTCGCGATCGCCTTGGTAAATCCTAAACAGTATTGTGTGGTCTCACGAGCACAGTTAAAAGTCATGTATTATGTGGTCTAAGGGAAGGAACTCCGCTTAAAGAAGACACCAGTCACATCCTTTGTCAACCAACCGTGTTCGGTTTAAACATTTTTTAAAAAGTGTTCAGACAAATCCTAGCGACCACGATCCCATGCATGCAAAATACTGCTCACGCGATTTCTGCACTCCCCAGTCTTATTGTGTTAAGGATTTGATGTATTTGTCCTATGTTGTGTTTGTCTTTGGATCCTAGTTGTCAGCACTCGCTTAGTGAGCGGGCTGACCACATTTAATAGGATTCTCTGTATGCACACATTGTGTACCGAGGGCTAGCTGTGTGAAGACTAGCATCGTTCAAAAAGAAAGGGATGGCAGATCTTTTTTGAGGATCTGCCAAGTTCCTTTCTTTCGGCCCTCTCTTTGCTACGTGTTTGGGTACAGTAAGCTCCCTTGGTCACATTCGTCTGCATACGGTTATGTTGAGTGCTGCCAGTACTTGTTGGAGTTATCCTTTGATAATTTAAAGCGCTCGGTCCTCATTTGTTCTTTATTATAATTTGTACATCCAATACTGGACCATCCCCCTTTTATTAAAAAAAAAAGTGTCTTCTATAACTGCGAAGGTTAGTCAAAAGACGATGGGGGTGTGAAAGAAGTGGTATACAAGTTGATGAAAGTCACTGTAACAGCATGATGTGAAATCACAGCCAAGGCAAATGCCAAGGAAATGATCACATATAGCTGTAATATGACTGAAATGTTACAATAACAAAATATGCTGCCCGTAGCTTCATCCTGAGTTTTCCTTTTAAATAAAACTTGCCATGCGATATTTCAAGGTATAGGAATGTTCCTCATTTGTATTGGATTCAAGGGAGATGTCATTTCCATGCATTTACTACCTTCTGTTGGCCACTTTTGAGATGGAGATGCAACCCTTGTGAACCAGCACGATGTTGCTTATCATCTTGCACACATCATTGCTCACAAGTCTTCCTCTCATTACTCCCCTTCTTTTCAGCAGCTCTAGGATCGCTGCTTGTCTACTCCTTTGGCTTTTCTTCCTCGAACTCTGAATCTTATAGTCTTTTTCCTCTCCAAACTCAAAAAACCTCGCTGGCAGTGTTCTTCTGTACCCGGTCCTGACTCTGTCCACTACCAATTTCTGACTAAAGACTCCGTCTCTCCTCCTCCGCCTCTTTAGCTGCGTTTGGACATCTAGGGACATGAAGACGGGGGGGCCCTAGTTATCTGTTCCCAAACCTGGTAAGGATCCATCTGATCAAATAACTATTGTCCTGTCTCCCTCAACTGTCTCTGCAAACTATGGCTGCAGCTATGTGTTCACAGTGCACGTTGGTATTCTTCCAGTGATTTTAAATTTCCCACAGCCAAGTCTGTTTGCATCCATTTTTGTAAACTCTGTGGCCACTTTCCGGAGCCCCCCCCCCCCCATTAGTATCGATGGTTTGGTGCTCCAGGTGATCAATGAAGTCAAATTTTTAGGTCTTATTTTTGGCCGCAAATTTTTTAGACGTCCCTCCACTCCCACTCCTTTTTTCATGCGTCTTCTTTACATTCCATTCGCTTTTACTTCACTTAGCAAAAGAAAAAGTTGAAAATTAAT
Organism: Lanistes nyassanus; assembly: GCA_004794575.1. Classification (NCBI taxonomy): domain Eukaryota; kingdom Metazoa; phylum Mollusca; class Gastropoda; order Architaenioglossa; family Ampullariidae; genus Lanistes; species Lanistes nyassanus. The sequence continues at coordinate 62,703 of SMGT01008031.1, read as the reverse complement.
TGTTGCTTATTCCTAACTTGGTATTGTGATCCTCCTCTGAAAGTACAAGGGAGATTCTTGAGTGTGCTTATGCTGTACTTTTTGCAGAAAGAGGGTATCGAGAAGAACCTTGGCATGGGTAAACTCATCGACTTTGAGGTGAATTTGTTGAAGACTGCCATGCCAGAGCTGCTGGCAAACATCAAAAAAGGAGAGGAGTTCGTTGAGAAGACTTACAAAAAATAAGACCGTACACATACGCTGCCATCACTACTGAAATATTTATGGTCTTTTGTAACTTGAACGCTTAATACTGTGGACATAGAAGTTTATTTGTTGTGGTTGAGCATCAGTCTGATGTGGGAGTTTCGTGCTGGACAGATGACTGTATGGCTTCTCACTGGATAAAGCGAGGTCTTCTGAAGTTATGTATGTGACCACAGCTGGGTGTTGAAATTTGATTTCAACTTAAGCATTTGCTGTGAAAGCTCTTTTCTTATGCTTGCATGCTTTTCCCATCAAATGGTATTTTTTCCAGATGATAATTAGTTTCTGGGCCTCATTTAGCAGGTGACACTTTGTGCTGTTTACATGCATTGCCATCATGGGAAGAAAGGGTGGTTAATCATCTTTGATGTAGCTATTGTTTCAGGACTTCCAGTTATGTGTTGCCTTTTGGAAATCAACGCATAAAACTGTTCAGATGGGTAATTAGGAATCCAGTCCAATTTCTTTCATAGGACTGTATCATGCATTACGGTGTTGCATAAAACTAAGACTTTATCATTTGGCTGCATACTTTGACAGGCAAGATTTCACCATACTGTACTGAGGTAGACTACATAAAGGATTCTGTGTGATGGTTTGTTAACATTAAACTTCAGACAAATATAGTGTCAGGTTGACTAAGTTTTTTAAAATTCTTAATTTCCAGAGTCTCGTGTTGATTGAAATGTTGGTATGCTTCCATCCAGATATTAAATGCACATAATCTCTTTGGAAAAGAGTTCAGGATGTATTTTAAGTTGAAAAGAATCTTTATGGAGTATACTTGTCCATTTTTCATTCAGCATGTGTGATTATTCTCCCTAGTTTGGGCTACTTTTGATGTAGAAGTTGGGATTAGAATACTTGCAATAGAATTATAATCAAGTGTTGTAGAAGTTAGTCATGACAAATGTTCGACGACTTCATGGTCCAAGAAATAGATAAGGAAGATATGAAATACACTGTTTTGATAACTTTCAATTGTCTTATTTCAACTGCTTGAAGAGGTTTCGGTGTTACAAATAGTGTGTGGTTGTTTGGAGTTTTCTTAAAACTTCATCAGTTGAGTGGTTTGTGCTCTGTTAGGAACAAAAATACCGATTTGGATTACCATTGTTGAGAGCTGCTAGGTGATGAACAGGTAAAATCTGTGCAAACAGCTCAGAAATTCCCCTGGGGAGATGTCATGTGGAAGATAACTTAGATTTGGGGTTCAAAGCAGCTTGCTAGATTGGCCTCAAAGCATAGCACATCCATAGTAGACATGGGTAAGAAATGACTTGCAGTGCTAAAATGACTGACAAAATTAAAATGCACAGTTGATGCTGCCGTTTCCTTTGAACCACCTGATGCCCCAGCTGTGAATGTTGCATCCTCAGAATTGGAAATCAGGTTGTGCTCTGTATGCTGCAAACATTACAGTGCACTGTGATGCAGCATATTGGAAGTTAAGGTTATATTCTAAAAGATATTCAGAAATTGCCATTGTATCGTTGCACTTGAAATCCAAGCACTACCAATACCATCTCGTCTTACATTTGTATTAGTTTCATAGGACATTTGTAGGCTGGGAGATTTAATAGCATTACTGGGGTAGCATCGAGCTTGACATCACTTGAGCCTATTGTGGCCCCTCTTGGCTCGGTTGACTGTTATCATTAGGTTCACTAGCCCTCAGAAAACAAAAAGGCAGCTGGTCAGCTTCAACAAAATTTATTTTCTTATATAACATCTTTTCACAACATATTGCTTCTAATCTTACAAAGTCAGAAAACATGCTGCTTGTGATAACGGACGGAAGGCGTGATTGTCTACTGAATGTCTTATTTTTGCAGAAGGAGCTGATCAAGAAAGTCAGCTTGGTCACTTTCTTCCTTCTGAAGTGCATCATACTGGGTCCTTAATCTGTTGGAAAATTAACAGACAAGATGTATCAGTCGAATTCACCGTGAACAAAGTTAATTCTCAATCATATTTCATCAAAAGAACAAGTTCTTTCTACCATCACTGAAACTTGCTACAGGAACCTGCCTTTCAAGCTGCATGCGTTTCTCTGTGATAAGGGCCTGCAGCTGCAGCTGTTGTGCTTCTCTTTGCTTGGCAATTGATTTCAGCAGATTTCTTGCTCCTATTGCCTAGGAAAGTAATAAGAAAATTGGTCACACACATGGCAGCAATGCATTGACACATAATATATAAAGATAAGCTATATTACATAACTAGCTTCACCTTTACAGAAGTCTCATTCTCAAATTGCTTCTTCAGCTACATTAAACTTCCTTAAACTGTAGCCTGCGAACTACCTGCTGTTTCTAAGACTGTAGTTGACAACTATACCAGCAGACAGCTGCATCTTAATCAGCAAAAATGTGAGTTTCAGATATATGTGTATTTTAATCTATCAAGTGAGTTTAGCTTATACAAGTAGACTACGTAGTGTAAATATGGTTTGTCATGAGTTGAAAGAGGGATGAGATGGCTGTGGTTCTACTCCGAAATTTCACACACACACACAAAAGGAAACCAGAGGTTCAGCAAAGGAAAGTCTTCCTTGCCAACGAGGTGTGCAGCTCTGTAACTAACCACTTACAATTCCAAACATTCCTTAAGAAAGGCACAGTCTTTTCCTGAAAGTTTATCACTGTCCATGTACTTTCCATCAACAAGCACCTCCCTTCCTCCCCCCCCCCCAAAAAAAAAAATTTCCATTAATGTGCACTGCAATTCCTATTAATTCATTGCAACTTCGCCACTCTTGGGTGGAGAGGGTAACAAATGTTTAAAGATGGAAGTTCTGTCTGCCATACTTTTTAATCGGTTTCTGCTGCCCAGATGTAAGAATTCCAACTGGAAATTTTGTAACGAAATAAGAAAGCTGAGTGGGGAACATTTGACTGCCTATAGTTACATGTCAAATTTCCAAGGGAGGCTGTATGAAGGGGAAGAGGGTGTTGGGGGATGAGAAAAGGGACAAAAACAAGTATGCCTGGGACCCTCCCTCCCCCAACAGCCAGCCCTGTAAACAGGTGCCACAGGCAGGGAAAATATTGTGCCAGTCATGGGATCCAAATCCATGCTATATACATGTTGCAAGCTATACCACTCCAGATACATGTACTGAGGGGTATTTATTTGCTGACTCATTTTATTTTTGGAAAAAAAGGTCTGAAACCATATTTTATGACAATAATGGAGAAGCTGAGTGCTTTTATGTGATGGAAAAGTGTTGCCCATGTTACTGAAATTCAGCTACACTTTCAAAACTCAAAGCTAAAGTAAAAAATATTTTTTAAAATCCACCCCCACTACCACTGTTGACATCATTTCATAAAGACAAACCTTCATCTTTTCTTTTTCAACTTCTTTTGCTACACCATCAACCATTTCAATAAAAGTTCCCACAATTTTTTTAAACTCTCCAATTTCTGCAAAGAAAGAAAACATTTATTTTTCAACATGTATGAAAGAACTATAATTCTAGCTAATGTCAAGTTTCATGTGCTTTGTTGTCAAATTAGTTTTTCTACATTTAGCGAAGATACCAACATATTGTACTTTCCAAAAACTAATGGCACAGATCCATATGTAGAAATGTTGCATTTTCTAGAATAAGTATCCAGACAACCTTAAACATATTAGCACATATTTTGGATCAAACTACCTTACCAACTTTTCCAGACAAAGAATATAGAAACAATGTGTATGACAGACAAAGCACACAATCACAATGTCAGAATGTGTATGATCTGGCTGGACAGACCACAACATAACATGTACCGTTTTCACTTTTGAAATAATTTTCTTTTCCCCACACCACGATGTCCATACACACAAATGCATAGTTTTGTTAGGTTCAGTTTTATGTAGTTTTTTCCTGACTGTACGCAGAATGTTTATTGTCCGCCATATGCTTTGTCAAGTGTGGCTAAAAACTGGCTTGTCTCTGGAAAAGTTCTATGACCCATTCATAATGTTTCACTATGCATTTTAATTTTCAAATTTCCTGTGCTAACCAACATAGTACATTAAAGTGTAAGACACGCCGTGTGTATTGAGATAAAATAAACGTAACAACAATAATAAACGTATTAAAAATTCAAAGATGACAGGTTATTTGTATTAATTACTGTAAAAGTAATACTACTCCCTCTAAGCAAAACAATGCAGCGAATGCTGACTAGCGTCAGCACTGATACATTCATTTGTCTAACGGGATAAGCATGAGGATACATACTGTCCACAAAATCTTTGCATTCTTCTTTGAGTTCTCGTGTTTGTTGTGCAACTTCGGGTTCAAGGACTCTTATTTTGTTCAGTTCATCGAAGTGTAGGCCTGCTTTAGCAAGCGCTTCGTCTGCCATATTTACGTTGGTATGTACACAAATAAAGCTGCTTTAAAAAATTACTTTCGAATACAGTATCTGAAATATATATAGAACAAACAAGCCATATATTGAAGAAATAGCATAATCATTAGTTAACCCATTATTGAATGTATGTACTTTTACTGAAAATAAAACATATAGCTTTGTCTTCTGATTTGGCAGGGGACTCATACCTCATACAGTGTATTAGGCAACTTGATAGGTGGGCGAACTGAAATGACGTCACAGAGTAAAGGTTTCGCCAATTATATTTAGGTTGGAAAACGTCAGCTTACGTAAAGTGTAGGTAACGTGAACAAACGTAATTTGAGACACAAAGGGTTTTTACTGACAACCAGCGAGGTGGCTGAACAGATAGCTGGGCGTAAAGCGGTGGAAGAACCGTCTAGCCCACAGCCACAGGAACCCCTTGGCACCATGTCTGGAGATTCTCATAAAACTGTGATCAAAGGCAACACGTCTAAATATGTGAAGCTTAACGTAGGAGGTTCGCTTCACTATACAACTATAGGTACATTAGTAAAACATGACACCATGCTGCGGGCGATGTTCAGCGGTCGAATGGAGGTACTGACCGACTCGGAAGGTAAGGCCATGAACGAAGTGATGAAAGTATAGTTCTATTTTGTCTTAGTCAAAATCAACATGAACATGGCACTGGGAGAGCAACTTCAGATTTGCCAGCTCCCAACCCCCTCCCCACCTGTTTGGTTTTGTTTCACTTTCAGTCTTTGACCTGAGAAAAAAGATCACTTTGTAATTAACATCTAAGGTTGGTATATCATATTTAATGGTAAGAACTGTGTGTGATCAAATGGATTTTACACAGTTTCAGTTTAAACCGAAGACTTGCAAAATAATAACTAGCAATGTTCATGTGCATTTAAAATTGTTGTGGTTTGCTCAAGTTAGATCCTAACTCATCTGGCCTTTCATTTTCACATTTATTAGTACCTCCAGAACTCTTTCTTCATATATGAATCTGGCTGCATTATGTGAACAGGATGGATTTTGATTGACCGTTGTGGCAAGCATTTTGGATCCATCTTAAACTTCTTGAGAGATGGTACTTTGCCATTACCAGAAAATCGACGGGAGCTGCTGGAACTACAGCAAGAAGCCAAGTACTACCTTGTCCAGGACTTATGTGCCATGTTAGTTTTTACTAGAGTTGCACTTATAACAATAAAAGTATGTAAAAATAAATATATATACTTCATTACCCAAATGCACAGTTAGCATTTTGCACATCTTCAGGAACTTATAGTATATATTCAGGGGTGAAAGTCCTTTTGGCATGAAATCCAGAATAGCAAAAGGTAGAAAAGGCACTTTCCAAGGCAGCAAGATGTACAAAAGACATTTCCTGCTCAGTGAAATGTTTAAAAAAAGGCATTTTATGGTATGGTGGACTGTACCACAACTGTAACTTTCTAGCATAGAAAAGTAGCCTTCAGGAAGTTTGTAAATAGTGGATGTCTTACTTCATATAGATAATCCACCATCAGGGTATGGTACAGCAGTTTTACATTGAGCATCGAGAGGTCTTTGTGTGTGCACATTGGTAAGGTCACAGAAAGTGCACCAAGGATATAGCACACCAGGGAATTTTTAATGGGTTTTGGGTTGAGGGGTTCTCTGTTCAGGAATCATTGAACCTGGTGCGAAGTTCTGGTCAATCAATGGACAGCATCCCTTTTCGATAGTAAAAAGCTGCAAACTTTAGTTTTCTATTTTATATAGTTAGCAACCTGTTTACTGTCACCCTGTTTATGAAAAGTGTGCAAAAATGCAATGCATAATGGAGAGAAATAGAAGTACTGATTTAGCTTGAAAATTCTCTTTCTTGCATATGGCAAGTTTATCAGTACTACTATTTTTTTTCATTTCACCTCCTTAAAACCAGATTTCCAAGGATAAAAAGGAACAATTTTTGCTTTAGATGATAAAGTCTAAAATTGTTGCCCAGGATGGAGTCGGCGCTCAAAGTTAGAGAAGAGTTGGAACCAATTTGTCAAGTACCACTCATCACGTCTTCACGCGAAGAGCAGCAACTTGTTGCAAGCACATCCAAGGTAAGATTAGAAATTCATGTTACTTAAACATAGTAGTCCAAAATAAAGTTTCTCATTTTAAAAAGAAAATTGCTACTTGTTTAATACTTCCATATATGTTTGTAACACAGTTAATTTTAATTAATCCCAGTAAGTGAACAGGGCGGTGCACTTTGAGATGAAATTGCAGTTTAACACATATCATGAACATAACTTTTGTCTGACCTTTCCAATGTAAATGCCTTCTTTAGTATCTTTGATTATCTTTTAGTTTGTTATCTGTGGACTGTCATTTCACTGAGATTTTTTTCCTATCACAATGACACATAAGAAAAATTATGACTTTTGCAGCCTGTAGTGAAATTGATCTGCAACAGGCACAATAACAAGTACTCTTACACAAGGTAAACAGATTTCTGATTGTCAGTTGGTTACCTTTAGAATGTTGCAATTAGCTGTTTTATATGGTAACTTGGAACTAACCTGAAAGTCTAACAGTGTGTCATTTGTAAACTTCTTGTGCAGCAGCTCTGCTTTTTGGTAACTATAAGGAATGGTGTAGGAGATGGGGGGAGCATATATTGATCCCTGCATTAAAATGCTCCTATGATGCACTAAAGGTGGAGATGAAGGGTGAAGTGATACATGGAAAAAACAAAACGTTCATGGCTTTTGCATGTGCTGAAGAATCTTGAAAAAAAATGTTTTTGGAGCTCTGCAGGGTGAGAAATAAATTTGCTTCTGTTGCTGTGGTAGTTAACTGATTTTGAAACCAAACCATTGTATAATTGTTATTTGGATTTTTTCCAGTAACTCGGATGATAATTTACTGAAAAACATTGAACTCTTTGACAAGCTGTCACTTCGGTTTCATGGTCGTGTGATGTTCATCAAAGATGTGATTGGCAGCAATGAAATTTGTTGTTGGTCTTTCTTTGGCCATGGGTCAAAAATTGCTGAAGTCTGCTGCACATCCATTGTTTATGGCACAGACAAGAAACACACTAAGGTTAGTGCTGGGGAAAATGTAGTACTTTAATATTCTGATCAGGGTATGTGATGCCAAGGAACTGTTCCATGGTATTTGCAGTTTTTAACTTGAAGCTGTGGTCTAGTAAATTGTGGCTGTTGTGGGTATGGTTTTAGAGCCATTTTGTGTTAGTCTCTGGCTTTGTTTGGTGAATCATTTGTACTGGTAGTGGTGACTTTCCATGGTTATCTATTTGATCTGCTGCTATTCCTGACATGCCCATCACAATAGTTTTCCCGAACCATGGTGTTTCTTGAGTTGGTGTACACTCACTTTTCTTAAAGACCAGGTGTTTATGGTAGATATAGAATGCCACACAATAATTCTGTGGAATGGCTGTTTTGTCAATGTTGCAGGACCAGTAGGTCTTGTAGACTGTTTTATGCATATACTTTTTATGCAAGTCCTTATAACTCTGAATCCTAACTTTATCTTGTCCATGCTTTGCCCCTAAGCCTTTCTAATACTGGAGAGAGATGCAGAGATTACCCTAGTTTTGTAACAAAGTGTCTGCCTATGGTAACATTCACTGTGCGTTGGGTTGTCAGCAATCAATTTTCAGTATCAACATAAAGGGGTAATCATTATTGTGATACAGTTACAGTATATAAAGCCTAAGAATGAAATATCAAATTATCATTTCACTTATATCAGGCTTGAAGGAATGTTCTTGTTGCTATGCAGCTGGGTTTTTTTTTCCCTGTTGGGGGAGGATTTATATATACAGTATATATACTTTGCTGTCAGAGAGCACACTGATATAGCTGCTACCAGAGATCTGTGTTTCCAAAATTGTTCCATGGCTGGCCTTTCTAGTCAGTTGCTAAAAGGCTTTACAGTACACTTAATATTTATTGTTGCGCTAATGCACAGCATAAGATAGTGATATCTGGTGCCAGCTCCAAAGAGGAGACAAGTCAGAGATTTTGTGCTAGTTACTGTTCCAGGACTTTTTTTTAAAAAGAAATCTGCTGTTTTTCTGATCCAGATTTGTTCCATTTCATAATCTTCCAATGGGCAGTACAGGTTTTGTTTGTCTGTCTTTTAACATTGTTCCTGTTACAACATAATCAGTCACTTGTAATATGCATAATGAAATGCTATTGTTTGTAATTAAGTTATTTATTTATTTTGTCTAAAGGTTGAGTTTCCTGAGGCCAGAATATTTGAAGAGACACTGAATGTTTTGTTGTATGAACACCGTGGCAAAGGGCCCGATGCAGAACTGATGCAAGCTACAAGAGGAGCCAGAGATGGTGCACAGGGCTACAACAGTGACGAGGATGTGGAAGAGAAACTAGATAGGGCAATGCGACGAAAGTGACCTACTTTTGATATTATTTACATGGTGTTGGAGAAGCTGGTCTAAATAGAAAGGTGTGGATGGGTTTTCTTCTGGCTTGTGAAAGATCAGGCAGTAAACATGGTCTGATGGACATGGAAAAATCACTTTGGATGTGACTGAAAGGATCCAAATAGATACTGCAATCACATGCATAGCTGAGGTCCTGTTGTGAGTTGAAAGAGTGGTGGCTACGAGAACAGGAGTGAAGATGACAAGACTGGTTTTAGGGAATGCAGTGAAGTACTTAACATTGGTTAAAACCGCCCTGATTTGTATTTGTGTAATAGAGTGGAGCGAAATAGGGTGGAATAAACAGAGTTTAGGAGTGGAGTTGTGAATGGTGCTTGTTTGATCATAAAGTGGTATTTGCTGACAAGGATGGGTAAGATAATTATCAAAGATGTGGAAGTAGTTCAAGATGGTGGGGTTTTCTGGGGGGTAAACTTGTGAGTTTGTTGCCTATGTGGAATGTGATTTTTTTTTTTTGAAGCAGCTTAATGTAAATGTGCTGTGTATTTTTGTTAAAGGCCTTCCTACACTTGCAATGCTCTCAATGTTGAGCGAAAACATTTTCCGAGCATTCTCCGTACACGGGCGCAAGACACCTGCAATATTTTACCCAGCAGATCGTCACATGATCAGCACGTGTTCGCTCTAGGGGCTGACAATAGTAACACTATGGATGATTACGAACAATTTATTCTGACCGCTGCAGCTTCTGCGGCTGCATTTATTTTTGCCCAGCAGTCTGAGAAAACAAAACGGAAAAGACGAATGTGGGTTCCACAGTGCATTGCTCGTCGAAACCAGTTGGGAGCATACGCGTACGTGTCTTCTACAAGAATATCACCACACGACTCCACAGAATGCAGACGCTTCTTGCGAATGTCGCACAACAGTTTCGTGACCCAGCTGTCTCGCAATCGACGGTTGAACTTCCCGTACTAAATCTCTGTTTGAATAGTCAGGGGATGTGTTTTCGTATATGCTGGGATGGTGCTGCAAGAGATCAGTTAACTGGAAAATCGTTTTTTCTGACCAGATGACTATCAATCGAAGGCCTGACATGATCACGACCAGCGCTAGACACCACTGCACTAAATAGCAGGATTGTTTCTGATTGGCTGACACGCTTGCAACATTTTGAGCCCCTGCTGGAAAATAGCGCGGCGTGGTATCCCCTAAAATGTTGAGAGGCCTCCCTGCAACATTTTCGCTAAACATTGCAACTTCCATATATGGTAAATATTGCTGAGAACATTGCAAGTGTAAGAAGGCCTTAAGGTGGAGGAGGGAATGTCAGCTTAGGTATGCAGAACAAACATTGAAAATCTTATGAAAGGTACCTATGGACTTGGTTTTTGCAAGAGCTTGTTTCAGTTTGGTAGTGCAGTCTCTCCCCCACCCATGTACAAAGTTTGCAGGTAATAGCATAATGTATGAGCTTTTAACAATATTTATGTACAATCTATGCCTTGCCTTTTTCACAATAAACTGTGTGAAAGTTACTGTGTTAAAAATTAGAGTATTTTTCATGCCGGCAGATAAATTTATGCTGTTTTCAGTAGCAACTTTCCATAAAGATGCATGGCACAGCTATTCTGCTCTAGCTTTACTAACAACTGGGTATTTCTTGCAGCGACACTTTTGTGGGAGTGTAGGGAAGAGACCGAAAATTACACTTTTTTTTTTTTGGCAAGAAAAGGCCCGAGGGTTTCGCAGCACACTGTAAAGAAAAGAGCTGTTTACCTCTTTGCCTCACCTGCTCATGGAAGACCCAAGCATGGTGGTTAAGCAACTCCCACNCCCCCCCCCCCCCCCACCCCCCAAAAAAAAGCCTGTATAATACCCAACCAGCCTGAATTATAAAAAAAATCTGAATTATTGACTTTCATTCACTCCTCTACCCAACCACTCTTCCCCCAAGAAAAAATATTCATATTGGACAATTAGTTTTTATCAGGGCTTCAAACATTCTCGCTTTTCTGCATCTTTCTGCTTCCAGCACAAGGGGTTCCACCTTTTAATAAAAATATCCACTGCTCAGAAAAATCAACAATGTTTACCAAAACCTTAATATTTCACTGGTCTGGGGCTTTAACGTAACGCAAAACAACCTATATGTAGTGTACTGTTCATTCTTTAAAACTGTCGTGGTGCAATCCATTGATAACTATATTTGTAACAAAAGCTTTGATGTGTCCCTTTCATGTAAGCTGCATATTTTGTGTATGTTAATAAAGTGGATACTTTCTCAAGCGAATTTCCTCTTTCAGCCTGGCTGTTTGAAGCCCTGCTCTATTCATGATAGGCTTGTAACATTTGCACAGAGGTCAAGCCTATTGCATCATGAAATTGGTTGGAACATGGTTAGGTTTAAGTTTTTAACGATTCAGCCAGAGAGAGCTCAGAACATGCAGAATAAGACACCAATATGAAACATGGCCACTAAAAATCTAGTGTGGCTTTTAAAAATAGTAGAAATTAATTTAGATGTCTCCAGGAGGGCTTGTGATTTATGTCTGATGACCAGAATACCCCATGCTCAGCAGCATCTAGATCACTGAAGGAAGCATCAATGACTTAAAGACCGCTCCCAAATGAGACTGAAATATTTATATTTCAAGGTTGTAAAAGAGAGGTTCCTCTTAATTTTGTCTGTAGTCTTAACCAAGTCTTGCCAAGTCATCACACTGCTCAGCTGATCATCTGGCTAGGACATGTCAGCAATTGCCCAGAGTTCTCTTCACAGATATATCCCGCTTTGCCACATCGTTTCACGATACCAGAATCAATGGATGAGGCAGGGTCAGCGCTATCATGAAGCCACTTGAAGTTGAAGGGAGTGTGAACCATTTGGTGGCGGGTACATCATGGTTTGGGGAGAAATGGGCATGACCTACAGAACACGGTACAGTATAAAAAGCAACTGTACTGGTGCAGGCAAACCGCCCTGCACCAGCTGTTCCTTTTGCTTCATCAGGAGTGGGAGGTGATCCTACAACTGACTCTGGGTACAACGGTTCAGTCCTTTTGACAACAGTACCCTGTTTATGTGTAGTCCAATGGAGGGCAGACACATTTTCTATACAGTATTGATTATTCTGTGGCAGGAAATCTTGCTGTTGCAATGTAAATAACTCATTAAATCTGTTATTGTCATTACAGTAATAAATGAGGCGCACTTCAGCTTCATTCTGGCTACCAGTTTGTGTTCTGGCATCGTAGTACATGTAGTTTGCAAGGGTAATTTTTAATTCTTTTGATATTTTATGAGCACATGCAATTTTCACATTTTTATAATTAAAAATGGGACTAATATTAAGCACTGCTGATCACATGCCTCACGTCTCACCAAAATAATTAAAGACAGGTAATAGATAAAAAATAATATATTTAGAATTTGCATTATGCACACACTAAAGGTAATACCCTTGTAAAGTAATTATTTTATTACACACTTTTATCTCTTCAGATGAATATATTAATAAAATCATATATTAGCATAAATACAAAGTACATGTTCACTACTACTGCACTTGAGATGTTAATGATGCCAACAAGTCTTTTTCTCCACATAATACTTACATTTTCCTTGTTCGGTAATATAATGGCTGATTGTAACCACACAATATTAATGTACGATAAACTATTAATGAAATCGCAGAATTCAAGGGACTGCAGTAAACATCCATTAACTTACAGAACTGGATGATGCTAAGGCAGCTTAGATTGTAATAAGTGAGTGTAAAGTGACATAAAAATCAAATGACTACAAATCTCCATATAAATAAAAATGTCAACCCTTCCTTCACTGGGTTCAATTGTTTTAAACAGTACAGAAGTTGAAAACCCAGCTAATACATGTATCAAAGACAATGAAGTCAACAGCTTGATGTTAGCTATCTGAAAATGCCAAGTGGATGAGATACCAATGAGGCTGTCCTGCAAATAACCACTCAGAATCTGATGTGCACTGTTTGCTGCCACGCATCTCATCATATAAGCTAATTAAAATACCATCTATCTACAACTATAAATTTTTGCAATGGCAAGAAACAGTCCAAATCAAAATCACATTCACTTACATTCTGAAGAGATAATGAATCTTATTTAGGAAATAAGAATCTAGTGAGGAGCATCTATCAGTGACTGTATTACTAGCTAAAACACTAACAGTATGCAAAAACCTGTCAAGGTGATTAATACACTTTCTCTGAATCTCTGGATACATATCAAAACGTTCTTCTCTCTTTGCATGTTTTAGATAATAAAATCCTCTGCCCCATATTTGTTTGTTTTTGCTCTAGCTGTTCCTAGCATATTGTGTACAAGATTCTACAAATTCAGTTTTGTCTGTTTGATGGGTATTAGTCATCAAGAGTAAGAACTCATGCATCCCCCTTCATCCTTGCACACAAATTGAATGTCATCGTCCACTGCCAGGTACTTTCTGTTCTCGCTCTGTTCCAAGGACATCCTTCTCCAGCTCCCACAAATTAAGATTTTTTTGTTTGATGGCTTTCTGCACACATATATTCACAGATAAGAACATGCACACAATCCTCTCCACGTCCTACATGGAATGAAAGTGCATACTGCGCTTTAATCACACTATCACAGGTCTTGTTTAAATTAAGAATGCAGTTATTCACTGCACACCAAAATACAATTTTTAAAAAGGAGCATATTTGCAATTTCGTACTGGTACCTTACAAGAACTGAAGAAGTCTTAAGCTAAACTCTACTCCACTTGTTAAGCATTGATTCAAGGTCGTGTCCTTTATTATGATTTCTTGAACAGTTTCCATACAGTTAACAACAGCAGTCAGCAACTGCTTTACACATAAGATTACTCTGAGTATTAGTATTCAGTATTCTAGCAGTAGCACGCATCTTCAAGCTAACGATTGTTATGTTTTAGTCTCTGCTTGTGAATAATGAAAGGTTAAAACGGATACGCTCCCGACTTACCAATTTCTTAACATGCGATGCGGGTATCAGAAATGAAAAAGATCGTCAAAGTAACTTATCCCCCTAGTGGTACTGACAGAAATTCCTTTTTTTTTTTTTTACCTTGACGCATTCCTGGTAAACTCGGAAATGTTCACTGCACGAGTCGTCTGCAATTCCTTTAAGAAATTTCTCTGCAAACCACTTGTTAAAACATTCATCGTATGCTTTTTTAAGCTCCACACAGTCTTCTCCTACACTGTTCATTGCCTAAAGTTTTGGAGATCCACACGATCAAATATCAAAAACGTCTTCCTTAATTGTGTATCTCCACTACCTTCCTCCGATCATTTGTTTGTGCAATGTTTTCACTGCCCGAAAAACGTGGAGGAAGCTAACTCTTTCACATATCACTTCTCGTTACGCCTTTAACTTCCTGCAACTAGATCGGGTCTTCGACTATGAACGATGCGAACAAAAATCGTCACCACGGATTAGAAATTTCATTTCCAGATCATTACGTTATTTTCTTTCTTCTGTTCAAAACAACTGGAAGGTGTTTCCAAAAATCATTCAATATTCATACGCACATATTCGAAGCAGACGCACCTGCGTCCCTAGTCGTACCGACAACTGTCCTTAGTCTAGATCAGTAGACGAACACGCTGTTTGAAACATGCTGATAAGTTTGACGCAAAGATTAACCTGTTTCTTAAGGTGTCAGTCGCAAAGCAGACACATCTCGTCCAAGGTAAAATTATATTTATTTCGTGCGGGCATGATACTTTTACTTGATCAATGGGTTTCTAATGCAAAAGCGTCTAGGTTTCATGACCTCGCACACACAGACACAGTGAACACGTTAAATCAATGATATCTGGTGGTTTGCAGATTCCTGAAAAACCGACATGGATTCAAGTAGATCATAACAAGCTTCCGAAGGTCTGATTTATGAACTGAATAATACATGTACAGGTTGAAGTGCAATATCAATAAGAACTATAGTGTTAGAACTGTGCATCCACTTGTTTTGTGCTTGTCTCTTAAAACAATACACCATAGAATTCACAAGTTGATACTGTAATTTTTTTTCCACTTTAGAGTATGCCTCAAAATTGATGGTGCTAAAAAGCTTTTGTAAAGCCAGGCTTTATCTTGTTTTAAATATTGTTTTATTTTATGCAACTTTTTGCTATAAGTATTCTATATGGTTTTTCTAATAGTATTCCTGCCACTTGTTTATTTTTTCAGGTAGAGGAAATCAGTAGAGAGCTTGTAGATCATTTGGAGAGACTTTCGTTGGTAGAATTCAGCAATGAAGAGGGCCTGCAAAGGCTATCGAGTGCCATAAAATCAGCAAACCAGCTGTATATGGCCAACACAGATGGTATAGAACCCATGGACACTGTGCTGGAAAACAGGTATTTATAACAGAAAATCATGAAAGATCGTGTATCATTGTAATGAAAGATAATGATAATATTAAGGACAAACTTGTAAATGTATATGTTTTGGTGCTTTGCTCGTGTCTTTGAGGAGAGTCTTCCTGTTTTTCCCCTGGGACCAATATTACGCCCTGATGAAATAAATGTAATGGGACTATTGAGAGAAAAACAAGAAACTTAAATGTTCCATTATAAACCTATCCATCATGTTTGTATGGTGCCCAGTTGTTCTGATCTTTAATTTATTCAAGTATGAAGGGACCGTGGGATGAGACCACAATGGGGCCCATGATTTGTATCTAGTATAGCACTAACCGTATACTGTTGCATCAAGATTTTCGCAGACTAGTCAGCATTTATTTTTATTTTATCACATACATAATTAATATTATGTGAGATTGTATGGATCACAGCAAACAGTCTGTTAAATGTCAAATAATTCTTTATGATTTGATTTCAGAACATTGTTCCTTCGCAAAGATGAAGTTATTGAGGGAGATTGTAGAAATGAAATACTTGCCAACGCATGTAAAACAGAAGAAGAATACTTTGTGGCTCCACCAGGTGCGCTGATATGTAGTGCCTCTTTAGCAGAATGTTTAAGTGATAAATTGAGAAATATTGGAACCAAACAGTTAAGGATTATCTCCCTTTTTGAATAATTAACCGCGTCTACTCCACGCGCACACTAGTTACTTGTATTTAGTGACAGTTTAAAAAATTTAATATTAAATAATTTTCTTTTAGAGGAAAGTATATAAGCGTTCTTAAAAGAACTTTTGTTTGTTTCTGATAGGAAACATACCTCTGAAACAAAAAGACAAGGACTACAAAGGAAAATTGACGTAAACAGGAAAAATTAAGAAAGACGGCATTATTTAAGTGAATTGTTTTGTCCAGCAAACATGGTATTTATTACAAATCGCCACTTTGCTTGCTGGTTTCTTGGAATTAAAGAAGTTCTTCGTAAATTAATCCTTGATTCACAAATCTAGAGTTTTATACATTGACGTGCTTGCAGCCACTCGGCAACATATAGGGCATACGATGTGAAGCTATCCGGAGCATGTGACGTTTGATCAAAAGCATTATCTCATCTGTCATGCCACTCGATCATGGTTGGTGTACTGTGATCGATTCCAGCAGATTGAGTAGAACACATCCTGAGTGATGAAGCAGGGAGATGGACTTGTAAACTCCATTCCCTGTGCCGAACGCTCAGGAACATTTTTTCTGGATAAAACTAGCTAGACCGTCAGCGTAACGTGGAGACGCATTGCTAGCTGCGAAGTGTGCATGAAATGTGTTCTCGCGCGTTAAAAGTCCACATTTATTATTATTTTCAGTGTTCTATGTCCCCAGGTTTGAATTTATGGTCATACATACTGCATTGCTGATGCACACGATATTGCGATTTCCTTCCTATATTTTCACGCAGAGGCGACGTGAACATCTATACTACAATGTCCCAGATATTTTATCAAAATTTTAAGGTGTGGTCAAGATACACGTTGCTTGAACAAGATGTTGAAAACGAATCTCTGCTAACTGCAGAATTGGTAGTGGCTATTTAACCAACTACATGTATTTCCCGAATTAGCAGACCGCCTCGGTGGTCTTGGGAGATTTGCATCTCGTCCGAGTCATACCTACATTGGAAATCTCGTAGCTGCCATGCCAGACGCCTGGCACTATAGGGAGCAATACTTAGACTGGTTGGCCCGGTGTCAGTTGAGTTATTTAGTATAATCTTAAAGTGACTGAAGCCCGGACAAGCAGATGGAAGGCTGCTGGTTCGAATCCTGGTGTGGCCAAGGATTATTCGGCCATTTCCCCGCACATTAAGCTGGCTGTTGGTACTGACCATCTTACTGCATAGTTTAGTAATAGGACCCCCCCCCCATAGTGCGAAATCACCGCGAGGGGGAAGCACGGTCCCTCTAAATAACCACAAGGCCCGTGTTGCACCATCAGTCCGCAAACTTTTGTCTAAGCAACACCATCCTGATATGCACATAGTTTGCAGCTGGACGTTAAGCGGCAAATACCCCCACCCCCCAACCCTGAATTAGCCGGCTTAGTGTGATGTGCGGCTTTCATTTAAAGGGGTAGTTGTGGTGGCGCTTCATACATGAGCAATGTCTGCATTACCTGAAAACGTTTTGTAACAGTATGTACGATTTCACTAACCACACACAATCACCATCAGTTTAGAAACCGACTACAAGGTTAGGGCCAACACTGTTCTGCACAAAGCCTTATGACCAGGAAAATACTGGAACAAAGACAGCACACATGCCCACCACACATTCCAGCAATTCAACTACAGAAAGGCCACAAAAAATTAAAATCACTTTATTTCCTGAAACAAAGGACAAATGTCAAATTTAAATGGAACAAGAATACCAAGACACTTACCAGAAATCCACATTTCCGTGTCTCCTATTCTTGTCCCATGAAAAATCCAGGCAAGATTTCCTCCTCATTTCTTATTAAGAAGACATTCCCTGATCCAATCCCATGCAATCCAGAGTTAAATCCGCTCCCTTCAGTCAGCAGAATTTTGTTATCCAATCCAAGAATACCTACAAGTCCAAAGCAGGAAAGAAGCTTCCATTTTCCTACGAAGATCCGGCAACCTCCTCAACTGTCAAGATCCATTGCACAATAAGGAAAATTTAGGTGCTTTTTATGAATCCTTTCCTGAAAGTTAATTTGCATTCTGGCCATTTTACACTAGCAAGCTAACAATCTTGGATGAAAGGCCAAGGGGAGGCAGTTATCTTCCATGAAATTAAAATTATATAGGAAAAGGAACTTGCATAGAATTGCTTGAATCCACAACTGATGAACATCTGAAATCCTGGCCATATTGTGACTGAATTTTGGTATTCAAATCATACTATTTTTAAGGCTTCAAAATCTGCCACATTTGTCCAAATGTGAATTCATGGGCCAGATTGCCATGACCAAAGCAGTAAGGTCCAAAGACATAAGTTTCCAGATTTGCGAACTTTTTCCCTTTGTTTCAAATCCAAGGCACACTGGCTTGAAAAATCCTGATTTCCTCATTATTTTTAAGGGTTGGGTTTAGGAGCTTCCAAACCCATTTCCAGATTGAAGTTCCATGAAAGTGCTCTTGAAAGGTCTGGTGTTTCCTTTATTAAAATACTAATACCCTTCAAGTTAAGGTGCTTGGAAAGAGGATGGGCATTTCATAACCTAACCATTAAAATGCATAACCTAAGAACTATCAAGCCTACTGACCAAACCTTAGTTGTCCATGAGCCTTGAAGGAAACTTGCCAGCTGCCTTCCAAAATAATTCTTTCATGCCAAATTGAACAACTGATGGATATCCTGAGCCAAAACTGTTAAAATGTAAGACTCATATTGGTCTGGAAAAAGTACCCCAAATCATTCTGTGTTGAACGTTTTCCATAAATGTGCAATGGATCCAAAACTGAATATGAAATTCCTAATCCCTGCTGGATTGGTCCAAGTGATCCCCTTGCGGAGAGATGATTCCTTGCCCAGTCATGCATAGCAACATTCCCTTTTAAAGATGGGATTCTCCACTTTTTCCATTTTGGGAGAGAAATCCACGACAAAGGATGCATGAGTTCCTACAGTATCCCAATGCTTTTCCAGACCTCCCAATAATCCAAAGCTTTGCTTTGTTGTAACTGAACAAACGAGAAAACCAAATAAAAGATATTAGATGGGCATTTTTGAACAGCAAAGATTTATGTGATGATGAAACAAAAGTCGCAAAAGGTTCTTCTGCTATCTTGCTTCACAAGTTTTCATAAAATGCAACACTCAATTGTTAGCACATGCAATGAAGCTGAAACACTTTTTTGGTTGGTTTTGTCCCTTGCACTGTTTCTACAACCCACCCTTGGTACTTTACACATTATATTTAGGTGTTAAGAAACAGACCCATTCTCGTTAGCCAAAAGGCTCGAGTTCACATCAAAACAGCCAGCTGAATCTACACGGTTAACTCCCCAAAAAGGTGCAAAGGACTACTGCCAAAGCAACAAACAGAATGAATTGAACAATCTCAGTATTCTTAATTATGGCAAGCTATAAAATACCTGATTCTATAACAAAGAACTTGGGTTCACAAAGAAGCAGAGGGATCAATACTAAAAACATACTTCCTACTGTCACAATGTAATAACGCCACTGAGCAATGTTGTATCCCTGAAAGTCGAAAGTTTTAACTCGCCACTACATTGAAATAGGGCAGGCATGTCAACCGATTGTTTCAAACCAATGGAGGGAAGGGGCGGTGGTGGCCCCAAAGACAGCGAGTTGTTTTTAACATATCTTTAACAGGCTTGGGCTACCTTTCCCTCATATCAACTTTTCTTACAGGAGAACCACTGGGACACTTTCTGGGAGAATTCAAATCTTAATGACTTCTTTACATATCTCTCTGGAAGTCTTCACATGTTCACGATGAACCATTCAAGTGATGTTCTAAATTACCATTTGGCCAACTGTGATCAGCCATCCATTCCTGTGATCCCAGATGGACGCTTTACTCAGTCCAAAATCCTGAGAAGACATTATCCTCCCACTGAGTTTCCTCCTCCTCATCAAATCCTTATCTTTAAATCCTGCAGCATGTTCCTACTCGAACGCATCTGGAAAATCAGATGTGAGCTTAGATTTGACAGTATTTGTTTTAAATCATCTACAATCCACCTACATTCCGCATTATTCATCATTTTAATAAAATGGCTCATTCTGATTACTGGGATTGTCTCTATATCAGAATGACTTCTGGTCATTGGAGAGTGTCTTTATGTGGCATAAAATCTGAAGGGCGAAGGGGGAACAGGAGTGTAGTGATGACTGACATGATGGCCATTTGACTTAATATGGTGAACGTGACCGGGAAAAGGACTGAGAACGTGATCGCATTGGGGAGTATCTTGGGCTACCCCTAGAGCGTTTCTGTGACGCACTGCGGCTTCTGGAACGAGATCTTCCCCTGGAGTCCTCTTTCACTCTGATGTAGGAAACATCACCCTGAAGACAAAGAAGCATACTTTAACTCAAAACACAGTGAACCTAAAGAATGGTCTCTCTCCCCCCCCACCCCACCCAAGCCGATAGTGGTCTATTCTGGCACCGATATCAAAA
>SMGT01008031.1:2620-32766 GCA_004794575.1 Lanistes nyassanus | reverse complement strand
AAAAAAAGTTCGCAAACCAGCCTAAATGTATAGTACTGTCATTAACAGCGAAAACAACACCGGTTACACTGTTGCTAGTAATAATGGTGGAGGGATCCGTGCCGGCAACTTTTCCAGACAAGGTACTCCCAGTGTACCAGCACGAGACAAACGTAACCCCCACTCTGGTCCCTGAGCTTCACTATGCTAATGTTGTTCATATTATTCCAGGTGCAAAGACAGTGCATGCCTTTCGAGCTTACATTGTCTCTCGACAAGACACTCGGCCAGCTCTGTCACATACTTGTGGGGAGAAGTTGGGGACAACGATAAATTTTGTGTAATTAACTGACGAACGTAATGACGACATGAAAACCAGTATATCATGCACTAAATGTCATATTTTTTTAGGATATTCTGATTGAGCTATCTTGTGTGTGTGTGTGTGTGTTTTAACAAACCAAAGCAAGCTTTATGCAGACCGCTGCTCAGTACTATATCATTCTTTTTTAAGTCGCGCGGGAATTGAACCTATTTCACCCTCGTGGCAGGCATTTTACCCACTACACGCTCTAAACCACTGTAGACCCTGATAGCGCACCCCCACTGCCCCACGATAAAATTAAACTCCCTTTATCCCCGCGAGTCTCTATCCCCCACCCCTCACAGATTTATCAGTATCGCCCCACTACTAATTACAGACTACACGCATGAGACTCGTGGTTTAAGATGTTATTGTATGCCCATCGCTGCTGTTTTGTAATGACTCCCCGGTTTCAAGGGCCACATTCCTACATCCTTCTCTAATAGGAAAATGGATTTGGTGAGGACTAGAAGAAAACTTACATCCCATGTCGACCATAACGGAGAAGAACTGATCCCAGGATCCCTGGTATCCCATCATGGTCTTCATCTGTTTCAGGTGACAGTACAGGGACGCAAATGTGTCTTTTGGATTTCGAATCAAATGTATAATCTTGACGGATTTTTCCAGCACCTATAGGTGTACGCAGAATGAAAATAGACATCATCATCAGCGTCGTCTTCATCACCACAGTGATCTCATCCAACTGCTATCACTGAATACGCAGGAACATTATGCCAGTTATTTATTAACTGTAATAAAAGACAAACATTCTATACAATATTCAAACATCCACCCATCTTCACACGCAGCTGCACGCGCCCACGAGCACATTTAAGACTGTCGAAATTCGATCGGACTGCAGGAGTGTTCTCATCGCCAGTCCATTACATAGGCGCACATACAACATAGAGAAGGAACGGGGTTATGACTGGAAGGGCGTAAATACGAACGTTATGCAACGCAACCCTCTTTCCTACGTTCATTAGTTCTGTAGCTACCTTCTTGCTTCTGGGCGCTCATGTCAAGGATGAACCAGACGAAAACCGTGGTTAAGAACGAATTTAATTGTAAATAATAAAGATTTTACCCTTTTCGATCTAGGAATTCTTCCCAACATCTCTGAATGGGATCTATAGGGCCTACATATCACGTGTCCGCGCAAAACGTGACCTATTTTGCTAACTGTAAACCACATCTGCACAGTACCCTGTTGGATTAATTTTTTTACCCGACTATTTTCTTTGGAGCATAGCTTAAGGTATAGTCTATTTCCTATCTGTGGGCGCTCGGCAGTAGACGTGTATCACGAATCACGATGAAGTTGACCCGCATACCTGTCTGGGCAGGTGATGAAACCGGAGGTGTGTGAAGAATACTCTGGGTTTATCGGGTGGCGTCATCAGGTCAAGAGGAATGTACTCCAACACCTCATAGTTCAGGGTGTTTGGCTTGTACTCTGTGCTGTTCTGCACCAGCATGCGACATATTTGCTGCACCCAATGATTTCCTGCACGAACAGAATGTCAGCAAGAATGACAAAGTAGTGCAGCAGATCATGCGTGTACTCATTGTTCAGATATACACCTGTTGGAAATGCGAAATTGGAGGGTTAGGACTCGACATGCTTACATCGTGCATACCTTCGTCTCAGACTTCCATCCCATGCACAAAGCCAGAAGAAAAAGATGATTTATGTTCTATGACTGGACCCTATAATTTATGGACATGAGGACGTCGGTCTGCGCGGATACACTCTACGGGGACTCTCCACTCTAAAGGAGATGAGAGAAGTCCGGGAAAACCGATAACAGGTGAAAAGACATAGCAGAAAAGGGGTTGTTCATGAGTAACTTTACGCCCTTGTAAGAGACATGAGGAGGCGTTCCAGCCTCCCACAGGGCTGATGAAAGCGGACCGCTGCCATGTCTATTTCACCTCTCCACATCCGGGTCACCAATAGAACTGCGTACGTCATCGTTAAATACGGCTGGTAAAAAAAAACAACCTCTTTTGTGTCCCTCCACCTCATCAGTTCACTACTGGGAGCGTCAAAAGACCTCAAGGAACACCCTGGGCATGACAGAGGGGATTAGTTCAGCCAAAGTGTATATTAATCTTATTGATGCATGTGTTTGTGCAGAAGAATTTAATTGTTATCGAACTACTATAGACTTCCCTCAAATATCTGTGGCTTGTTTATGAAATCTAACAGCGACGAGTGAATAGACGAGTTGTTCAGCATAGTCGTTTTTTCTTCAGTTATCAGCGGCATGCAGAAACACAGAATTTTCTTCAATATACTGTTTCGACCTACCCTAAAATGGAAGATTGTATAGAACACTCTTCATCGACGCAGTGAATGTGTGCCGTCGTCCTCGTCTTTAGACTTAGTGGTGAAATCAAAGCAAGGGTACAGGTTATAGATACTGTATAGTATTAACTTGGTTCGCGCGGGAAACGTTTTGCTGGGTTTTTGAGGCCCATCTATACATATGTGAATAATTTTATTGCTCTGAACTAGAAGAGCTGGCATATGCCATGTGCATGTACACAAACACGGATGCAACTTTCAAAACACACAGAGCGAGGGGGTGGGTGGGTGGGTAACTGGGTGATTGGGAGGAACGAAGTCACAGGGAAGCCTCATACGTGGGCACCAGGTGCCAAATGCGCAATCCATCATTTAGAACCCACCCCCCACCCAGTCAGCCAGCCAGCCCAACACCACCACCACCACCACCACCACCACCACCACCACCACCACCACCACCAACAACAACAACAACAACAACAACATCACCACCAACAACAACAACGCCAATTAATCTGAACAAACTTATTCTACCAGTTTTCTTTGCGTACAATATTATTAACCAGCGCCACCGGTTTCGGAGGCCAGGGCTCTATCCACTCGACCACCCGCTTCCCATCCAAACTTTTACGTAATCCTATAAACCTAGTCTAACCCACCTCTGTCACCTCCTGGAACCCTCCCTTAGCGCCTAACCTTAACACAAACATGAAATTCTAAAAATAAAAGGAAAGGGGGAAAAATCTGGGATTTTAGCCGGTAACGTTTCGGATGCAAAACGAAAGACCTTATCCATTCAACTACTAAGTTTTAACTAAAGATTTTCGTTCTACGTCTTGACCAGAAACGGAAAAGGCGGTCGGAAATACTAAAACGCCACGGTGATGGAAGTCTTTGCTTTTTCTGTAAGATGCAAATTATTTTTCACTGAGACAGCATTTTGTACATCAGAAAGTGATTTCTCGGTTGTTATTCTAAAAGTATTCTTACAAACTCGTAACAATCGCAACTTTAAGATGCAAATTATTTTTCACTGAGACACCATTTTGTACACCATAAAGTGATTTCTCGGTTGTTATTCTTAAAGGATTACTAAAAATTTGTAACAATCGCAACTTTAAGATGCAAACTTAAAAGAACGCAAAAGGGTCTGTACCTGATTTCATAAAGCCTGCAATGATAATATCGTCTGTACGGAGTTCCATATCTTTGACTTGATCAAGGCGTTCTCTGCCATCTTTGATCAAAGGCGAAGGCCCTAGCCAGACGTCACCAGCATTCAGGAAGTACAGTGGGTTACCGAACTTGTCTTTCAGCTCCAGAAACTGAGCCATAGTTATGTCTTGAAACAGAAGGCAGAGAAAATTACACTAACATACTTTGAAAATAACAAAACCACCACCACCAACAACAACAATCGCCCGCGCGCGCTTATGTGTGTGCGTGTGGGTGTGCGTGTGTGTGTGTGTGGCTGGGTGGGTAGTTGGGTTTTGGGAGGGGGAAGACTTTCGATAGCAAAAGCTAGGATAGGAAAGGCTTTCGTTAAGAATACTACATGCAGTCCTATAGCTTAAGACGACAGACTTCTCCGCGAGGCAAAATAGATGCTATATGTGCTTGTACATTTTCCCATTTTCTGGGACCAGATACGACTGTGTGACTTTTAACTGTCATCTATCAAGAATTTGTGTACCTAACATCCGCGCATTTGAGCGCCTTTAAAATCATTCAGTACTAGAGTGTAAATGCTGCAAACAGACACATGTAGAACTACATGTAGAACACAGCTTTCACAGTGGTTGAATGGCAAGAGACCATCAATGCCGTTTGCGGTCCCCATGGTGTGGAGAGAGCCAAGCAACCACGCAAATGACTGTTACTTCTGCTTGGTTCCTCCTCTTTCCGGCGGAATAACGAAGCAAAAGAAGTAGAGAATAGTCTACCCAAATATTCCGTCTGCATTGAGACCAATTCCACATGGTGAGGGACTTCCTATTCCAGAACCTCCAGTAGAATATTCTCTTGATTCAGCTGATGAAGACGAGGGTGAGCCGACCTGTTCTTCTCCTGTTCCGTCAGCATGCAGTGATCCAGATTTTCATCATCAACCCCACACAGAAAAAACTAAGTGACCTGGCTTCTGATTTGGGCTTATCCAAGAACAAGGCAGAATTGCTAGGTTCAAAAACTCCAACAATGGAATCTTCTAGAAGAAGATATCACAGTTTCTTCATATCGAAAGCGCCACCAGCAGTTGGAGCCTTTCTTCGGAAAGGAAAGGTAATCTGGTATTCTGTTCCGATGTAGAGGGCGTCATGAATGCCTTAAAAATCACTCACGACCCACAAGAATGGAGACTATATGTAGACTCTTCGAAACTGAGCCTTAAGGCTGTGCTTTTGCACAATGGAAACCATCGTCCATCTATTCCAGTGCCGCCTGCTGTCCACATGAAAGAGACATACGATAACTTAAAGCAGCTACTGAATTCCATTGAGTATAACAAGTGCAGCTGGCACCTCTGTGGTGATTTGAAGTTAGTTGCTCTTTTAATAGGACTGCAGCAGGGATTTACAAAATAATGTGTTTCTTATGTGAGTGGGAGAGCCAAGCAAGGGAACTGCACTACTTGCGGAAGGAATGGACTCGCAGACAAAATGAAGCAGTTGGAGAGAAGACTATCTAGCAACCAGCTCTGGTCGAGGCTCACAAAAATCTGCTACCACCCCTTCACATCAAACTAGGTTTGATATAGAACTTCTTGAAAGCCATGGACAGGACTTCGCCAGCTTTCCGATACCTGCATGAAAATTCCCTCGACTCAAAGATTAAAGAGGGAATTTGTGTGGGTCCTCAGATTCGAGAGCTCTTCAAAGATAGCCGGTTCAACAACTTGCTGCAGGGTGATGCGAAACAAGCATGGAATGCTTTTTGCCTAGTGTCTACAAACTTTCTTGGGAATGTTAGGGCAGAAAACTGGAAGGAACTAGTAGTAGGAGACATGCTGATACAGTATCAGAAACTTGGCTGCAATATGTCTCTTAAGATTCTTTTCCTTCATTCCCATCTGGATTTCTTTCCTGGCAACTGTGGTATGGTTAGTGATGAATATGGCGAACGTTTTCATCAAGATATCGCAACAATGGAACAAAGATACCAGGGAAAATGGTCCACTACCATGCTGGCTGACTACTGCTGGACACTCCCCAGAGATGCTCCCGAACAGCTGTACAAGAGACAGGCAAAGAAATCTAAGTAGTCTGTGACTTGATTTTGTACAGGTATTAACATAGGCCTATTACTATTGGCACGCATTTCGTGATGTAAATAATAATTATTGCAGATTACAAAAAAAAAACTAGAGCCAATTTTGCATTTCGACTGTCATACTAGTGTTGAGCACAATAATTATTGCAGATTACAACAACAACAAAAAAATAGAGCCGATTTTGCATTTCGACTGTCATACTAGCGTTGAGCACATTAAAATTAATAAGAATTGACTAATTTTATTTCAGCAACATGATTTTTGTAAAAAATTTGTTTACCAGTGAACCGGCTCTGAAAGCGACAACCTGCAGCGATCTTCAATGGCTGGAGCGATCCTTTACGTTCATGCTTCACCGCTCTCTGGTAATTTACGAGCTCCCCACAGCACTACTTCGTAAAAATTGTCAGAGAGAGAGAGAGAGAGAGAGAGAGAAGGGGTTCGGGTTTGAGATGGAAAAAGACTCTAAGGATATATATCCTCTTGAAAGACGCCTGTGGATTGGCCGATAAATGCTGCTTTTTGAGGTTCAGTTGTAAGTGGTTCGTGTCGGCTGTGACCTCTGACTTGATAGAAAGTTGTATTCCAGTGACAGCGTGTGTCCTAATCCCTTTACTCCTGTAGTTGTATCCAGTATGAATGGCGAGGGGATCCTTGTTGCGGGGTTCACGGGAATTTTTGCGTGCGTGGAGGACAAAGACCATCATAGTTTCTTTTGACTCGCTGTCATCGGCTAAATCTGACTGTATATTTTTGGATTTTTACTCAGTCGCAAGGTTTACCCGCAGTGGTCTGATCTGTGGCAGATGTTTGGTGATATTTTGATCTTCCACAGCAGTTCTCGAACAAGTTGTGAACCAAAGGTAACCAAAAAAAAAAAAAAAAGGAGACTGAAATTGTTGCACGGTTGGCTGATTGTTCCGATCGCCATGTCCATACATAAGACTCCCTGACGACTGATCAGAAATGATCTGCATGGGAAGGCGATTATACAAACGTTCGTTCATTCCTACCCAGACCTAGGACCGCCTCACTAAGGGTTTCTATTTCCTTTTCTGAAGGCATAAAAATGTTAGAGAGACTGATTCCAACCAACCAACCAACCAACCAACCAACCAACCAACCAACCAACCAACCAACCAACCAACCAACCAACCAACCAACCAACCAACCAACCAGCCAACCAACCAACCAACCAACCAACCAACCAGCCAACCAACCAGACAGCCAGACAGCCAGACAGCCAGCCAGCCAAAGAGCAAGCAAGCATCAAACACAGCAACCAAGGAAGTAAGCAAACAAAAATTGGTTGTAGTGGAAATTTCAATTACCTAGTAAATTTTAAAAGCAATTTTACAGAAGAGGCAGTCTGTAAATTCCCGAGCAACGTTAGGAGCGGCAAAGAGAGACATACACTGTTCGCCAACCACACGGTTCAGCGGTAGTCCGAATGGCGTATCGACAGAAGACTGATCAACAGAGAACAGCTTGAAAATATGCACTGCATGTACCTTGCTCATCTGCTATGCGGCGTGTTAGGTTTCAAATACCCAAACCGCACTTAGTGACCTGATTAATTGCAGAGTGTAGTGCGTTCTTGGCGCCTCTGTTACTGAAGACGATGGTCAGATCTTTGAAGGCACCAATTTCTGAACTTGATATGGAGATAGCGTCACGGACTATACTAAAAGGTTCATTTAACCGCGAAGATAATTGTCCCCAAATTATAAAGTTTGCTCATACCTTGTACATACTATTACTTGCAGCAAAAAAGCTACCACAGTCTAAATGCTTTTTAAAACTCACCTCTGAATATGATCCCTGTGCAACAACAAGAAGATATCTTGGCAACAGAAGAAAAAAAATTGTTGACTCTTCATTACTGACAGAAAATAACGACCTGTCTTTTGCGGAGAGAAAAATGTAGAAAAATCTTTAGACGATTTTAAGGGGAAGGCATCTCAAAGGTAAGGAAGAAAAAGGTCCAACGACATTATTATATATATCAATTTCATGCAGTTTGTGGATCTTTGCTTTCACAGACTCTTGTTTACGCCGAGATATAATCTCGCGCTTTAGGACTATCTAAAAACGACTCTGCACGTCTCAAAAACACAGTTTTCTTGGCAAGCGAGGAGGTCGGAAAATTCTTATCTTAAATATCGAATTGCAAAACGAGTCAGTTTCTTTTGAAGCATGCTTTTCATTGCCCTGGTGTCGAGAAAGACTTGGGTCTGCTCATGAATGTCAAACCATCCTCCTCTCTTCTCTCATGCACCCACCAAGTCATCATCCACCTTTGTATTCGCCAGAACAGTAAACATAAAACCCCATGGTGCGAAATACAGAACATTTGACAATTGTATCTGTCTCTCTGTCCTCCGTACTTCCCACAGTTTACCTTCTGTTAGGTGAAGCTGAGATAAACATAATGTCATGTAAGTATATTCGTCCAAAGAAATAATCTGTTTACACATCCTTATGTTTGAAATACATTATTTTGCTATAGAAAAGTTTTCTTCTTGAGAGTTACTTATCTAAACTGTGAGCTTTCCTCCATGAAGTCTTCTCTCTCTCTCTCTCTCTCCCAGTTTAGACAAACCTTTCTTTTGTCATCGATGATATTTCCCCTTCCAACTTTTGAAATACTCTCACCTCTACTCTCCCCCCCCACCCACTAAAAAAAGTTGGTGCCAATGAGCTTTCCATATGTAGCCTCTTAACCAGTGGGCAAACAAGAGAATATGTATACATACATAGTTTCCTGATGAAAGGTAACAGTAAACGGTTACCAAAGCAACGCCGGATCTGCGCTGTCTGTCTTCACTCTTTAAAAGTTGGTAGCAGAATCTCTACAAAACTATGCAAGACACTCTTTTTGACGCATCATTCATAAAACTCTACTGGAACGCAAGTTCGAAGCCGTGCCATAAATAGGTCTATGCAAATGGTTCTGGGTGGACTTGACAAGTTACCACGTGGTCCTTCCAAGTTTGGCTGTCACTTCAATTTTTGTCTTGGGGGCTGTGAACTCGCGACTGGGTGCCGTAAATACGGCTTTTACCCTTCCGATCGCCCTACCCAGAATGCTCCGCCTACTTCACTGGTGGTGAGTGGCAAATAGTAAATTCTAGAATTCTCTGACAAAATTATGTACTAATGACACGTAAAATACGTGTATATGGTGTGTGATAATAATATGTAAATAGGTTATATGATAACCCATAGCTTGACATAATTATCTCGTAATATGTATTATGTATACACCCTTTTCACAGTAAACGTCGGCTTAAAGTAGAGGCTACTATACTGGTGGAAGACTTGGCGAACGCCGACTCACACACAAACACACGCGCACGCACACTTTGCCACCATAATGCACCTACCCCCTTAGCACCACCCATGTTAAAGGCGTATGGAGCTACATTGTTTTTATAGATAAATGCAAGCTAATCAGTAAGTGGACAATGAGTTGGGACGCGTAATAATTCTTGCCTTGCTTTTGTGTTGCAGCAAGGGTCAACCGGTTCAAGTGCAGGTCGACAGGTACGTCCTTCGACTGTGACGTTTCAGGTTAGCCTTGGCGTCTGTCCTCCGCTGAATGTGTCACGGGGTGCATTGTACTAGTCTGTCTCTGCGTCGTTGTTTTTGCGGAAACTGCTTCGACTCTTAGTTTATTTTGTCCAGGTGCGAGATGGACAAGAGTTTACCATAATTAGGAACTGAATACAGGGTCGCAAACGCTATAACTGTACTAGCTAATACTGAAAGATTTATCTCTCTGAAAAGAAAAGGGTTCGCTAAATAAACCTTCTTTCTCGGTTCAAGACACTTAACACTGTTGCACCTCGAAATAAGTTTTACAAAATTCAAAATTAGAAAATCTTCTTGTGCCGCAAGATTATTTAAATGGAGAGACAGAGTTGCCGAAGTAGTCCAAAATAAGCAGCTGTTTATTGAAAAGAAGCTCTGAAAGCTAAAATTTCGCAAATGGGCAGTTGTTAAATTGCTTAAAAATAAAACAATGAATGTTTGATGGAAGGGTCAGAACCAGTTTTAACATCTTTGTCGAGATAAGTAATTCTAATGCTCTGATGACGCACTAAACGAACAAACCTTGCATTCTGCAGGAATCGATCACAGGAACAGTCGGTGGGTTGAGATGCACAAAGTTTTTCAGAGCCATTACTTTCGGGGTTTAAAGCTGATAAAAGCTTAAGCATTATACTGTACTACAAATAAAACTTTTTCTTTTTTGCGCTCATTCGCAGAAGTTTGTCCGACCATAATAAACGCATGCCAAAGAACGGCTGCCTGGAGATAAAAACTAAACTAAGCAAAAAACGCAAATAGTATAAAACAAAATAACACCCCTGAAGCAAAACAAAAAAATTAAATAAATACTTGCACACACTTACACACACGCGCGCGCACGCACGCACCGCGCTGGACGGAGAATCCTTACAGGTTAAAATCTGTCAGACGCACACCAGTTGTTTGGAAGT
Source organism: Lanistes nyassanus (assembly GCA_004794575.1). NCBI lineage: Eukaryota > Metazoa > Mollusca > Gastropoda > Architaenioglossa > Ampullariidae > Lanistes > Lanistes nyassanus. The sequence goes on along the minus strand of SMGT01008031.1, from coordinate 22,336 downwards.
CTCACAGATTAGAACTAATTAAAGTATAAACATCATTAGGAATTGTTAATAACGTAAACACCATTTTTTTGGGGATCTGCCATTCGCCCAGCGTTGTCTTTAGGACTGGGCCAAGGGAGCGTCTATGTATTTCAATAGAAAGAATAAACAACGACATCAAACAAGGGCAGTATATTGGTCGAATTTGTAGAAACAATTTTCGATCCGCCTTTAATTTAGTCATAAGAGTTGTAGGCTTCGTAGAATAAACAATTTTCGCAAAGAATCGGTTAAAGAAAACAGTTCTCCAATGGAAACCGCAAATATACATGCATATATATACATATATATTATCAATCTATTTTCGGATTATACTGCTTTATTTCCTTTTTTTACATTCTATCAAACTTTGGTTTAATTATCTACAAGTAACGCATACCGTTCAGACATTTGTAAAGAGTTACGTTACGTACGTTAGACAGATACATTAGTCATATAGTTTCTATTTCACATCCAGCAATATATTTATATATATAATGCTCGAAAGACACGCCGCAGTTTGGTAGGCAGGTCACAGACGTGTGTAATTTACAAGAACACAACAACCGACTCCATAACTTTGGATGCATCTTGTCTCATGCTGCAGCTGTAAACATCAGTGTGCGTGGAATAAGTGCTGACACTTTCCTGCACGCCACAGGAGGCAACCAAGGGCGACACACAGTGCGTGCAAATTAAACGCGTGCAGGTGAAAAAGGAAAGCTGAAAGAGTGAAAAAAAAAACCGCAATGCACATTCAAACTATATGTAATGCGAACAGGATTCGGCCACTGCTGAGGGAATGGAGGGTAGTTATGGACGCGGTCGAAAGACAATTTGTAACCATGCCTCCAAGATGACAACTCCGTGATGCTGATCGCGACAGGGCAAGTGGGTAGCTGCAGGAAGACATCCGTGCTCGGGACGTTAGTCGCCGACTGGGGGTATCCTGCCGAGTAATTACATTGCGAGACCGCTACAATCATACAGAAAGTGTCAGTGAGAGCAGACGACTGGGACGCCCACCAACGCCGTCCAGACAGGATGACAGGTTTGTCATCATGTCGACTTTACTGAACAGAACAGCCACGGCCAACACTTAGCGGGCAGCTGCGACCAGAAATGTCAATGGCAGCCACCAGGAGCCGTATTCATAGCCACTGGTTAACCCTAAACCGATCGCGATCAAGTGAATAACCATCGTTCCGAAGAAAGGTCGCTAGCCGATGGTATGTCATATGTAGAGATAGGGTTAGGGTTTGGTGTTAGGGCTTAACGCAAAGAAAGGTTGTCTGCGCATGCGTACTCGGGCTTGGACAGAACTCAGTTGGGAAAAAGAATTCCGCGTGGGACCATGCACTATTGGCTTTTCTGGTAACAGGATAAGCGAAAGAACAGCAAACAGCAAAACTGCGCTTTTGCACACAGACGACAACACCCGTATCTGCAACAAATCTTTGTTATATTGTCGACACTACAATATTCATTGCTTTTCTTGGTTATAATGCTTCACTGTGAACAAACTTTCGTCGGGAACTGATCACAATGGTAGCTATTTGCTCTGTACAATTGCTTTGTGACTACAAATTCTGTCTTTCGCCCTTCCCGTCCCACTCAACTCTCTCCCCCCTCCTAAAAATACAAACCTTACACTTCATTGTGTAGTAGTTAGATACGGGTCTTGTATGTACTACACGTAGTTCTTCCCACTTAACCTTCTCCTGCACCAGCCAGCCAGCCATTCATATAGCCAGCCAGCCAGTCAACCAGCCAACCGGCGCCCCATACATCTGAGGTATCTCTCCTTTCCTCTAATACAGATCTGTAGCAAATTTAAGCTCACTGAAGCTGACAGTTTTCTTTCTTCCCCGACAAAGTAAACAAAGTCATCCTTTCTTTAATACTTCAGACTCTTGGAAACTAGTATGATAATGACATTCACATACTCAAGTAGAACAAAAACATTTAAAACGATTTCTTTTTTTTAATATCTGCTGTCATATATGGGCACTTGCTGCCATGGTGGCGTTAAACGACATCAAGTTACACACAACTGATAATTTATTTATTACTTGTCTCGGTGCACGCATGGGTTTTCTCTCTCCTCGCTGTTACAATCTTTTCTGTACTGTACTGTTGTTAGTAAAACATTATTTCAGATAGAACGTACACTCCGAAAGGCTGTGCTCTTACAGGTTCGTACTGTCTTTTCTCCCTCTCTCTCCGTACACGCACCCACGCACGCACGCACGCACACAGAACCTGGCAAGCAAAGAACAATCTGTGATGGCAAAGTAGTTCATTTTAAAGACTTTTCGTTGGATTCCCGCCGGCCATCCACTTGACTTGTTCCAACTCGCCGAGCCAAATTCTCCACCTCCAAATGTGATGACGTCTTCTTCCGGCCACAGGGATGTCGCAGCTCGTTTCCCCATGTCCAGATGCCCTTGGTGGCCACTGGAACATAGACTGCTATCAGATGGATGACCGAGTGTCAACATTTCAGCTCTGAACAAAATTATCGGTTTTGTTTTTGCAGTGCACTTTGCACTGTACTGAACGGCAACGTAGGAAGAAAGGAGAGCAGATGTGGTTATAGAATCTAAACAGAACAAAGATGCATATAAATTCGAAACATGGCACATCCGGCTGTTGTAGGAGCAGACACAATTGTGGCTTTTAACTGCGTCGTGAAGCGTCGCCTACCGGGAACTGTGTATTGTCATTGTGATAGCTTCGTTTGGAGCAGATTTGTCGTTTGGATAGCGACTGTGATTCTTTTTTTAAAAAAAATAATTCCTGAATCACCTAAGAATGAAACATTTGAAAACCAGCACAAGGTCTGAATCACTCTCCAATCCAAACGCCCTACGACGCATTGAGGATATGACGCATTGATAGTATAGGGGGCAATGGGTGAATTCGTGAGCAGCTAGCTACCACAGTGACTGCCAGTTAGTGTTGTATATAAAGCAGGCAGAAGAGCCATAACAAAAAGAAAAGACCTCCTTTCTACGTGGTCTAGAAGATCGACTAACCCCATTTGGCTCCCACAGCAACAGGACAGGCAGCGTGTTCACTGGCATCTTCTCTCTCGCCGCTGGGACGAAGATTGTACAGCAGCAACGCGTTTCCCTGGAGATTGTACGTCTCACGTAGCCAAGCTTGCCAGATGTCTTTAGTGCTTTAAACTAATGAATCTGCTAGGGACAATAGTAAAGAAAGAAAGAAAGAAAGAAAGAAAGAAAGAAAGAAAGAAAGAAAGAAAGAAAGAAAGAAAGAAAGAAAGAAAGAAAGAAAGAAGATGAATGAATGAATGAATTAATGAGGCCGGAAACCATTAAGAAATAAAAAGGGAAGACTCTACCACCAGTAAGAATACATATCTTCATCTAACACCAACCAGACCATACGGTTACGTTCTCTTATTTTATTGTAATTTTGTAGTTGTGTTGAAATATTTCACTGCACTATACCTTTCGCGGTATTATCGTAATGTTCAGTGAAGTAAAGGCTGTGGCCCCTCCGGCAATGACGTTACTGAGCTGCAATCGTAAGGGCAAAACGAGTTTTAATGGCTACGTTACTGAGTTAAATTCCCGTGCTAAAGTCCACAATAGCAGAATAAACTTTCAACACCATATTCTATATAAGCAACCAATCGCTCAAGACTTCTTTGTGGAAGTAAAGAGCAAAAATTTGTTTATGGAAATAATAAATGAACAAAGGAAAGAAACACAAAATAGGAACAGAATTTGGTTACATATGCGTTCCTATCGCCAGTCCATACGTAAAATTGCACGCAAAATACGCAGGGGCAATGGCCTTCCGACTGCCTTTCAGGTCGGAGCTGGCTTGCATGAGCATTCGTATACGCCCTTTCGGTCACAAAAACGGTCGTAAGGTCCATTCGCCCTGGGTATTTTACGCGCACCTTAACGTATGAACAGAGGATACGAACGCTCATGCAAGCAGACCCAATTCAGATTAAGTAGCAGGGTTGCATATGTTATGGGATACGAACACTCATGCAAGCAGACCCAATTCAGATTAGGTAGCAGGGTCGCATGTGCTATTTCTTGTGCAAATGTTATTTCCTGTCCGTACACTTAGGCAGGGCAACAGGCGAACGTACTTACGTATACAATTATGGAAGCCATTCTCTCTCCCGAACGACTCATCAGGTATGTGGGCCTGTAACGCTGCAGAGACAACGTGTAAGATTGGAAGTGAGCTGACAAACATACTTTACTTCCTCAACCAACATCATCTGTCTATCTGTCTGCATCCTTAGCTGCCTGCCTGCCGATTCTGTCTGTTCGTCCGTCCGTTCACGTGTTTGGGTTTTGTGTGTGTGTGTGTCCCTGTGGTATATGCACAGTGTACACAGGGCTGCAATCCACGTTAGAGTTATTTCGCGACAGAATTCACGACACTGTGTGTACTCACTCTGTCGATGTCCAGGTGCGGAAGAAATGTCCCCGCCAGTCCATAATTCAAAATCTGAAAAAATACATAAAATTTGTTTAATTTTTGGTCTTTTATTCATGCTGGTGTCCACCACCACCACCACCACCACCTGTCAGGAACACCGAGATAGGGATTGAAAGAGTATTACTGTGCTTTTGTAATTTAGATTTTGCTGAGTGCGTAATGGTACTGCGTAGGCGTATGTCCACTCCTCGAGCAAGGCAATGGTCGATGGGGAGGGGGGCAGGTACAGGCGATTGCTGACAGTTGCGAGTCGTACGGAGATGCCGACATCCGGTGTGGGGGCTGGGGTGCGAGAAGCCGGGGAAGAAAAGGATAAGCCGAGGGAGAGACTAGAGGAGAGAGGAGAGAGAAGTTGGGCGAGAGAGATAAGCTCCCAGTTCGTGGAGACACGGGCGGATTTTGATTCTGCCCGGGAAGCAGAATCGTAGTCACAGTGTTGACGAGCCACCAAGCAGGCGTAAGGCTTGAATGTAAACGGTGAAAGAGACCGTAGCTGAAGGTAAAACGATAGCGGCAAAGAGCGCTGATACCAGACAACTTATGGCTACCATTCGACAGTGTGACTCGATACTACCGTAACGGGAACTACCTAAACACTGCAGAAACACACCACTTGCACGTCACTTCAGTACACCCCCACACACAGCCGACAACATGAGGGTCTGTGGTATCTGGAGAATGAAGGGCGATTCCACTGACCGCAAGAATATGGAGTCCTACTTCATTACCCATTTCGGTACCATGGCACTTACTGGACTCAACCTAAAACACTGACCCTCCCCCTCCTTTCCCTTAACCCCCTCACCCCTCCGTCTCTCTCTCTAACTTTTTCTCTCACCTCCTTCTCACTCTCTCTCTCTCTCACCGACGCCCCCTTCCCGCTCTCTCTCTCTCACCGACGCCCCCCTTACCCGCGCTGCTTTTTCTCTCTGCCCCGCCCACTCTCCACCCCCACCTTTCTCTACCCACCTTGCGATTGGCTGCCCCTCTTTTTAACCTTTCTTACTCACTGTCCCCTGGTCATTCTCCTGGTATGCAGCCTACGCGCCACTTCTACTGCTGATAAGTCTATTTCCTTTTCGTTTTTTCGTAGTTTTTGTGTCGTCCTGATGAAGGGGTAGTGCCCCGAAACATGTAGATTGTCTTCGTCTTTGTCCCTTTCTAGCTTGGTACAGTTCCCTTGTTTTGCATTTAACTACCTCTCGGATAGATAACCAGAGCTGTACCCGCCAAGCTGAAGGATTGTCTATGTACCAGCTGGGGCTGAGACGGGATTTTTGTTGGATAACCAGTCCTGCCGACGACAACAGTTGACAGACCGGGAACCGTGTAAACGAAGACCAGACAGTGTGTGCGTGAGAAAGCGATCAATTGGACTGTAAGGGGTGCAAGAGAACAATTACTGACGATCGCCCGGTATTAAAAGACTGCGGATCGAGAAGCAAGTGGAACGATTCGTATTGTACTGACTGTCGTGAATGTGTGTATCCTGAACACTGGATTCGAAGTAATGTGAGTACGGAACTCTAATAATTTTATGTAAGAAGTTTAGATAAGAATAACCGGAAGGATACATATGTGACCAGAGTGAACGTTATATTTGATGAATGTCTTTATTGTTAAATTGCTTCGTTTAATCTCCTTGTAGTAAAGGTGGAAACGGACGCTTGCCTCTTGTTGTGTCTTGGGTGCGAAGGCATCATTACAAACTGTTCTGTGACATCTTTAAGAACACGCGTGATCACCGACTGTCCGGAGTTAAAGCTGCGGAGGTCGGGGCAGATCATAAAACCACCCCCACCTCATTGCTGTCTTTATCTTTTCCATCGTCATCACCGTCATAGCTATGACTGTCGTCATCACTGTTTGCTTATAATTGTTGCGATCGTCGTCGTCCGCGACAGACGGTGAGGGCGTGACGTCATCGTCTACTCACGTGGACCGGCTGACCACTGGAGTGACTTGGAAACCTCTCCGTCGTGTCCAGGCCTGTGATGAGAGAGACTCGCCTTGAGAGGCCAGCCGCTGACTTGACTTTGTTCAGTATACTTGTACTGCAAGCAACGACGCGAAATAGGTCACCTGACCACGCCTAGCTCTCTCGTGGGTACAAGACAAAAGCTGACAAAACCGAGAGAAGACAATGCATTCCAAAGTCTCCGTCTCTACAGACACATCTTACACTAGGAATTACCACGTCAAAAGACGTTCAGGATTGAAAGACACGATGTCTCCGTCAACCACGATTTTCACCATAAAACTTTTATAACCAACGGCTTCTTAGTGTCTCTTGGCTGCACAACCGAGTTTATTTTCCCAAAATTATAACTACAACGATCATGTCAGGCACAGTGTCGAGATGACAACGTAAGTACTTAACAAAATGTTCACAAAGGTGCTTTCTGGGGAGCAGAAACGCACCCTCACCATCAACCCCTCCTCCGCCCTTCTGATCCAGTTACGTCCCCTTTCGTCACAGTGTGGTGATAACCTGTCTCTGTAGCGAGCTACATGCGTCTTAAAACTAAATTAAGACACAGTTAAAGGACTGTGCTTGGTTAACAACACGAGAGAGTGCCACTGTGCCAGTCATTTGAAAAATATAAGCTTTTCAGTTGTTTTCGGATCACCGTTGTGCAGCCAGATGAGGTGAGACTTACCCTTCAGCGAAGTGGAGAAGACCTTCTGCCCCGTGCACTGGCTCCTGTTGCAGATGCTGCACAGAAATATATTTAAAAACTCACACCAACGAGGTTTTGCTACACGAGGCGTTTCATTTGGACGTTTAAGGCAGACAGTCGAATCAAGCTGTGGCAAACGTAAGAACTCATGGGTTTGTTCGTGGATTTCATTCGTTTGGAATACAAGAAACTGCATGTTAAGTATTGTGTGGCATAGCCATAACGGAAACAAAAATCAAAGAAATCCTGTCACCAATAGTCTGTTCATTAAATACACAAAGATAGTTGAAGAAGGATAGGGTATGTGAATACCTTTGTCAGGGACACATTGATCAGGTCGTCTGCCTCGCCATCGGTGACAACCTGATATAGAAGCGACAGAAAGGGGGTGCGACTAAGAATCTCCTCCCGATAAACTCTGTAAGGCACGCCGTGTGCTCTTCTGTACCTGCACACGTGGTGTCGCCTGGCAGGACCATGCAGCAAAACCTACATCGTCAAAAAGCAATCTATTCGTCACGGCACTTTCAAAAGGGAAACAGCAATTAACTCGAGAGTTCGTTCTTAATGTGTTATCTGCTCGTCTTGCTAAAATAAAACGAGCATCAAGTAACAGTACAATGACTACTGAAAGAAAGCCAAAGTATGCTTGAAATATGTTTGACTAAAAAGTAATTCCAATGAAAAATAGAAGCATATTTCCCGATCACCTCGCGAAAGGTGATAGAGACGTCCTTTCTTTTGTGCGAAAACGCACACTTTCGCAGAACCTCCTCATTCGATGCGCCTTAAATACAAGGATGGGGGAGAGGTAAAGTATTTCTTTCGCACCGATCGTTATACTAGCAAAAGAATTAAAGCTGTGAGTGCGTACAGTCCTGCTCTGGGCTCGCGAAGCGTTCAAACACAGTTGGTGCCAGTGTCTCACTTTCTTTCCCAGCCTGGCTTCTCTCAGCGGGCGCACGTCGCGGCCATAGCGGTGACTGAGGTACATCTTGATGATTTCGCCGTCTTCAGGATCTGAACGAGTAGGAGGGGAGAAGGAAATAGAGAATGAGGGAAAAGAAGTTGTGGAAACGTTTGTGGAAACGTCAGTCTAGATCTCTATCGACTAGTTCACTGGGTCCCTTTACGTACCAAATAAATCAACCTGATTAACCTCTTCCCCTCCCTTCTTTCCTTCCTTCGCTCCCATCCTGTTCTTTCTTTCTTCCCAGATGATCTGCGTTGACTATAAAAGGAATATATTCACTCAACCACATACACTCACCTCTTCCCTATCATACACATGTGCCTCCACAGGTCTTTAAACGTATGCCTATGGACACTCACACATACATGAGAAGATACACGCACCGACTCGAAAACAACAGTCCTCGAATACCGTAGAATACGTACTCACTCGTATGCACACATACACACGCCGCCAGAAGTCTCCCTCATTAAAAAGTGACCCTTTTTTATTAACAAAGAGCACAAACCAGGAGAAGTAAGTCTCACCTGTGTCCGACGCCTTTTCCAGTAGTTCCAGCCCTTTAGTTTTTTCGTCCATCTGCACAGAGACGAAATATGAAAAATACAGATATAATTCAGAACAGTAAACACACACAGCGTTTCCTTATAGGGTTCTATCTGCGCTTTAGCATAATCGTATATGGAACTTTTACCATAACCCAATTCGATTTCCCGAAATTTTAGCTCCTTAAACCCTGTTAGTAATAGACTTAAGAGATTTCTGGTCTCAAACTTGTGACGTTGAGGCCGGCTGGAGACATGTTCCACATTCTTTGATTCCAGTTGGGAAAGGCTTCGTCGCTTTTTCCCTTTGCAGGCCTTTCGGTAATTATGTGTTGAGCGTTAATGATAGCCCCGTACAGCCCCACACCAAGAACCTACGATCCTTCTGTACGTTAATTAGACACTTTGTTGTCGGAGGACAACTGCCAGGACTATAGCTAGGGGTGATGATAATTTTTAAAGATACACGATCGAGCATGCTTGAACGCATGCCAGGAATGGAGGGTTCAGAAAGCAGGACGTGAAGTCAACACGTGCGTATGTCGTGTGCTTGTGTTTGACACTCTGTTCTAGCTATCCCGTCTTATGATTATCTGAAAGAAAATTGAGTAACTCCCTGTTAGTCTCTCTCCATCACTTTGTATAACCCGCGCGTACGTGAATACGTTTTTTTGCGCGCGCGTGTTGATGTGCATGTCTGCACAATGTTTTTAGTTCTCGTTCGGTCTCTCCTTTCTCGATTTTTCTCCCGATTTGTTCTCCGCCCCCCACCAACCTTCATCCACAGATAGACACATGCTTGTGTGGGCACAGTGCAGGTTGCTAAGTCGGTTGTTGGTTGCTTAACGTCCTGCAAACGCGCTCAGTCAATACATCTGGGAAGAGGAACCGTACATAGATCTCCAACCTTCTCCGAAGAAGAAAAGGAACCACCACCACAAATCAAATGGCTGCAGCAGCAGCAGCAACAACAACAACAACAACAACAACAACAACAACAACAACAACGATAGCGCCAACAAAGACGATGGTCATGACAACGGATTTCCCCAAAATGATCAGCCTGGACATACATTATATTTGAGCACTCCCAAGTATGCTAGGGCTTTTGCAACAGCATAGCTCGCATTTCCAGTGGATTTCTGCTCGTCTGGGGTCTCCGCTAGAGACTTGTCCAGCCACGACGCGGCCTGACTGACGCGTCCAAGGCGCTTAGAGGCGCAGCCAATCTCAAAAGCTTCCTGCGGACTGAGGAGCGCGCCTTGATGACCCATGACCCTTCCCGCGTAAATATCAGAAGTCGAAAGGTTGTAGGTGTACTGGATCTCTGCCAGGGCTTGAGCAATGTCGTCCAGATCTGTTCTGGATGGCAGAGCCGCTTTTCTGCTGGACAAGAACTCCGGGAGGCCTGAAAAAAAAAAACCCCGCTACAAGTAAGCATTCGATCTGGTGAGTCTCGTTCCAGGCAGTTGAAACTGAGTGAAACCCATTCAACTGAACCAAAAGCTTCAGAACTGATTGGACAGAATGTTTTTACAGCTTCTGAACAACAGATGGGCAACTGCGAATAGCCTACATAGCACATACGAAAAAAGACTGAGAAAGAAATAGAGGACAAAAGAGAAACATCTCTAGCTAGAATGATTAACAGAAAAAGCAGCTTATAAAAAAGGATAACGAAAGAGATGGAAAAGGTGGGGAGGGGTGATTATCGCAAAGCCCCCTCCATGGCTGTTTCCCTTAATTATCATTCTGTTGTTGGCAACAGGAGGGGTGAAAAGAATTCTAAGCACTGAAAAGCGTTACAAATATATGGGTGAAAATTTTCTACAGCGAAGATTCTGTCGGCAATTTCACATGATCCTAACAATCTGCAAAGAGACTTACGGAAGCCATATGCAGTCTCATTGGTGAACTTGTCTGACCACGTGTCCAGGAAGTCACGGACTAGGCGTAGCGCCGTGGTGGGGTGGAAATCGTTCAGACCCCGCATCACTTGAGCACGCTCGGCTGCACGTGCGTGCAGTTGCTGGCGCAAGCTGAAATACTTTAGGATGAGCGACGATGGGGCTAGAGGCAAGCGCTGTGCGGCTAGTTTGCAGACAACATTAAAAAGAAGCGCTGAGCGAGCCCTTTAGGCCCTAACCCTGTAAATTAATTAAGTCGCTGACAAACTGCACTTTACTGGGTTGACACAGCGAAAGAAAATGTATATAGATGGGCTCGCTAGTGCTGGCTGCCCGACGAAATTCCTCGCAGCATCTCTAGCTACTTCCTCTAAGCGACTGAGATTAAGCATTGGAGGGGTAGGGTTAGTCTGTAAAGGGAAGAGAGGAACATGTCTTCACGTGACACTGTTATTACGTCAGAATGGAGAAGTCAAGTTTGTGTCTTGATTGACAACCGCATTCCTTCTCCAAGCACAGGCGATAGTAGGGATTATTTATAAGTAATCATAAGCATGAAATAAGCATGCGACTATGAATACACAAGCACGCGCACACATGCACACACTCATTTTTAAGCAACGACAAACGATCAAGCACACCCCTCTCTCTCTCTCTCTCATGCCCGGACACGGCCGAACTCAGAACACACAGGGAGACAGAGAGAACAGAGGGAATTTTAGAAAGAAAGAAAGAAAAAACAAACAAACAAAGAAAAAAAGGAAGAAGCCGCACTATTATGACAATAATCAGTCCTCCTGACAACACAGTCACTTACATTCGAAGTTTTTCTAGTCTTCTTATGACCTGCGGAACTTCATCTTCATAGCCTTTCGCTCTGAAAATTGAATTAAAAAATGGGAATACACCCACCTAGAATCTTCAGTCAGAAAACAACCAGGTGGGGGACACACACGCTCGCACGCATGGCTGATAGTAAAGTGTGATATTTCTTGCAAACAGATGAATTATTGAAACTTTCCACTAACTTTTTGATGATTTCGAGGCGGTTTCCTTCATGCTGTATGAAACGGTCGAGTCCGTCTGAGACGTTGAGCGACAGGAAAGTCTGAAGCCTGGATGTTGATTGAAACAAGCGACCTGGTCTGACCTCCTTCTGACTGCTCATCATCCGTGTAGCGTGCAGCACGAAAACGAAGGCGATAAGTTTGATCATCGTATGATGAATCCAAAACTGAAATCAGTCCGATAATTATCCTCGAGAGTTGCCGCTCTGGAAACTGTCACCAAACACTCATTTCGTCAGAACTCTGTCAGGTAGTCTGTGGCGATTCGGTGATCAGTTAATTATGAATTTCAACAGGCTGAGAAATCATTTAGCAAAATGATGAGAACAATTCCTATCAAAAATGCAAGACGCGCTTGGGCACAACAGACAGTTGTAGAAATCTGAGTATTAAAGCGAAAGTTTCCTTGGAAAACAAACGTCACAATGCTATCGTTTCACTGGCCACGTAGGCAGTACGGGAATTGTCAGCGTGGCTGGACCAAGCGAGCTTTTCTTATTCAAGCCGAGGAGAAAACACCAACAGCCATGCTACACAACGATTTTTGAAAAAAATGAATTGGCTGGTGCGTGGCTAGGGTTTTGGTATAATCAGTGGTAACACGTGTGGGGCATTGATCTGACTTTAAGCAATTGATATGCGCGCTCGTATGTCCGTGCGTGCGCGCGTATTTATTCGCATTTCCTGTTTTTGCACGCGAGTGTGCCTCTAGGTAGGGAGATGGGAATAAACAAGGCAGCTTGCATGCATAAACGTATTTACCCATTTATACACACGTCGAGTCCTTGCTTCATTACTTGATTTGCATGCTGACCTTTAGTCTTCTGAAGATTAGGTCATGCGAGGAGAGTTTCTTTATGGTAACATTACATTAATCCTTCATCATTTGTTGCCCGAAATTCCTCTCGGTTTAGCTTTATGATTTAGACCCTGGCTGGCCGAGATAAGTCAAAATCAGATGTAGTGTTTGTTAATCTAGCATCCAGCTTTCGTTTTCGTATAATTTTACATGAACAATATTGTTACTAGAACCCTGAGAAAATACACAAAGTCCTTTCTAGCTAATCCTACCCCCATCAGTCGGCTTCTAAAGCACCTAGAGAGAGAGGGTGTATGCAGTAACGTATATAGGTACAGAATTATTTTTAGCATGTCAGGGAGAGTAGTTGGCGTGTTTGCCCATGTACGTGTGCAGAGTGTGAATGAACCTCAGGTTTTGGGTTTTTTTTTTACCTCTCGGGATTTTTTATGGATCCTTTATGGAACAAATATAAATTTAGACATCGACCAGAACAAATCAGTAATTATGTAGGTGCAAGACCCAATCTGCATTTGTTTCCAGAACCCGACAGAACTTTATTAAAGATGACAGATTTTTTAAAAATGGAATGCAGCGTTGGACATTTCAGAAACGTTTTGGGAATTTGAGACGATTTCATGCAGAGTAATCCTTAGACACACTACTTGTTAGCTTTCTGCAGTAATCGGCAGAAGTTTTAAAAAGACACTACGTGTACATTTTATGTAGCGTAAGACAATCAGGCAGTTCTGAGGTTGTTGGATAACTGTAAAGAAATGCATGCAGTGCAGCAGAAATGCCTAGAATTCAGAAATTTCTGGAGAAAAATTAAAACTTTTTATTTGCAACAAGCTTAAGCAATTATCGCTCCAGGGACGCGCGGACAATTCAACATTTTGGGCTAGAGCACAGCATTTACGTGTCGCGTCAAAAGTTATGGGTTCGAAGCCAGGAGTGGCTATGCTTTATTATATCTTGTAGCTGAAACATGGTGAAGACTCCACGGTCATTCTCCACGCATTAAAATGTCCTCCGCAATGCACGGCCGTCTTGCTGTAGTTGTAAGTCAACTGTTCCAGTGCATATCTCAGTAACAGCAAAAACCTTACATATAAAGATACTTCACTCCTTCTTCGCGCTTTGTTGAGAAAATCTGCCCAGTTGAGGGAAGCAACTCGTGCTTCTAGAGTTGCGTCCCTTTTGGTCTAGGGGTTTTGCGCCGAAACCAGCATGAAGGTTTTAATGACTTTCGCTACACCGCGCGAAATGTGCATGAAATGTGTTCTCGCGCGTTACAAATCCACATTTATTATTATTATTATTTATTATTACTTCATTAATCCTGTTCTGCTTGTGGTCCTGAATGCAGTCACTTGTTTTGTTTATGCAGACACCAAGAAGTCTTTCAGAAAAAAATTCACACACAGCTAAATCAAAAAGTTCTGATCTTGCTTCTCTGCTTTATTGATTCAACGTACATTCCTAAACAGCAATTAGTTATACACAGGGTAAGCTTTCTCAGTTACTGTGCCAAAAAAACTAACCAACACATGCATTCCAGCAAGCACACACACACACACACACACTAAATCTTCATTTACATGGTTCCTTATCATTTTACATTTTCTGTTAGTTCCATTGCGTAACTGTCTTATCTCTTTAACAAAGAACAAATGGGAACAGAGCGCTATAAAATCGTCAATGGACAATCCCAACAAGGTACTGGCAGCGCTAGACATACCCGTATGCTGACGTATGCAAACAAGGGAGCCTACCGTACCCATACACGTAGCAAAGAGAGAATCGAAAGTAAGGAGCGTGGCAGATCTTCAAAAAAGATCTGCCGCCCCTTTCTTTTAAACGACCCTAGTCTTCACACGGCTTATCTCTGACAAGAAGATAAAATGAACTAAATAGCAAATTCTCCAACTTCTCCAACTACTGTAAAAACACATAATCCTATTGAAATGTATTATTTTAACAGACTTTTTACCCATACCATCGGATCCAGCACGCTAATGAGTTTGTGTATGTGAAGAATAACATGGGATAATTTACAACAACCTAAAATGCATTTTTAAAAATCAGATGCCATCATAATAGCTATAGAAGCAATTGTTAGTTAGACCATTTAAGTTGTGAAAGTGTTTTGAAACTTTGAAACTTTATTTGCTATCTCTGGACCCCAGATGGGGTATGAGAGACAAAGGGGAAAGGGGAACATGTAGGATAGGGTGAAGGAGAACAGAATTCAAACAAATAAATGAACATAAAATAAGGATAAAACCCAAGACATGGTACATAGCATACAGTGATGACTGTACAATATTTCGCTTAACTATTGGCATTTCTCAGTTCTTTCGTTATAACAGCAATAAATTTCACTACATTTGTCAGTTTTTTCTTGTTTTTAACATTAAACAGGATATCGAACTTTACAGAATTAGGGTGCTGATAAAAGAAAGGACTTATGTATTTCTTACGATGTTCCAGGAAAAAAGGACAGCACAAAATATAGTGGTATTCATCTCCAATATCGCTTGCGCATTTAACATATACACATTCATTTCTAGGAATTCCTTCAAATCTATTGACATTAACTTTTAAGTTGTTATTAATAGTTCTAAATTTAGCGAAATGGACAACCAAACTTTCAGGAAGTAAGGTCAAATAATTTTCAGTACAAAACTTATTTTTAAACTTATTTAAACTTATTTTTTGCGCGGTCCACTTTTGTCCGGGTTGCGGCGTTAACCGTCGCACGACCCGACAAAAGTTTCCGCGCTGATGTGCACAGTTCTGCTGTGTCACCACCATGTAAAAGCGCAGAACTACTGGAGCCAATCAAATGACGAGCTCTATTTAGGATGTGTAAAAAGCGGAGCCAATCAAATGGCGAGCTATATTTCGAAGGTCTTTCCAGGGGCGGGGGGAAGGGAGGGAGAGGGGGATGTTCCGAGAGGAGGGTAATTTAGGGGAAGGGGAAGGAGTGGGGTTAGGGCGGGGGCTAGGAGTAGGAGATAGGTGGGGGTTGGGGGAGGGGTGGGGTGGGGTATAGGCAGTAAAGATCTTCCAGGAACCTGCAAGGTTTTCAGTGGTGACCCTACGAGATTAGCATATTTTACGTGATACTGTATTTTGATTGGCTCCAGTTATTCTGCGCTTTTTCATGCTCGTGTTTCAGGAGGACTGTTTCGCTACTGTCCCATCCTGCGCGAGAGATAAGTCGTGTGTACTGTGCTGACGCAAGCGATTGTGACTCTGACATTTGTGGTCGGTGTGAACATTTTCACAGCATAGCACTGTCTTAGAACATCCACATTAACATTTCGTCGCCATTCTCATCAGTCACACGTCAATCATTTATTGTGAGTTAATTAAATGTGGGTTTTCTTCACACGGTCGACTTTTTGTTGAAAAAGAGTGTGCTTCTGGTGTGTCATCATAATAGCTATAGAAGCAATTGTTATTTAGGTTAATTCCACAAGTTATACAGAGTGCATGTGGGTACAAACCTACAACAGTAACATCATATCATTCATTTTAGGGAAAAACCCCTCAGTTTTATTTGAAGAAGAGAGGACGGTTGACGTGTGTAAGAGAGAAGGCCAACGCCTGGAAGGGACCGTAAGAGACGGACGTTTCTGCAAGTGCCCAGACACCTGAGCAGAGCCCCTTCATCGGCACTGGAAACGCTGAGAGAGCGTAGGCGATTTTTGTGACAAAACCCTCTGCCTAGACAGGAGGTAGGCCAGACACTCCATGGGAGTTTTTCCTCTATTTTTGTGATCGTGTGTATTTTTGGAAATAGGAAACTATAGTAATGCGTTTTCGTAGGTTTTTTTTTTCTGTGTGATTTCAAGTACGAGGCTTCGTCAGCGCCTCCTGAGACGAGACGTACAACTCCCCCCCCTTCCCCGAGATGGATATGTAGGAGCGGACGACTGCGACAGCGTCAGCGTGTCCTGTGTAGTGGACTGACAGCTCCAGCGAAAGAGAGAGAGAGAGAGAGAGGGAGTTTGAACTGCTAACGTGGAGGAGAGGGGATTTCTGCCACAAGTGAGCGTGGAGGTCCTTCGCATCTCCACCAGTGGATACTTCGCGGTAGGGAGATTTTTGTAACACCGCGTTGATGTCCCTCCGTGAAGACTGTACTCGAATCTCCGTGAAGATTGATGACCAGTGGTGATAAGACACTCGTTATCTGTGTAAGTAGTGATACGAAACTTGATCTCCGGGAAGATTGATGACCAGTGGTGATAAGACACTCGTTATCTGTGTAAGCAGTGATACGAAACTTGATCTCCGGGAAGATTGATGACCAGTGGTGATAAGACAATCGTTATCTGTGTAAGTTGTGATAAGTAACGCGATCTCCGTGAAGATTGATGACAGTTGTGATCAGACACTCTTTATCTGTGTAAGTTGTGATAAGAAACTCGATCTTCGTGAGGATTGATTAACAGTTGTGATCAGACACTTGTTATCTGTGAAGTTTTGGATGACCATTAAGTTGAGCGATAAGTATTAGATATTCTGGGGTAAAAATATATTGTTAGGACTGTGTGTGAGAGGAGATCGTTAGTGGAAAGACGCGAACTGGTGTAAAGGAAGAAAACGTGGTTAGTTGTGTGTGTGATTCAGTTAGCGTAGATGAGAGTAAGGAGGACCGTAGATGAGCGAATAGTAGTTGTGTACGAGCGGTGACAGTGGAAGGTAGAAGGAAGTCGATGCGTGTATCAGGGTGTTAAGTGCGTGAGTATCAGAGAGCGAGTGCGAGAGTGTAGTTTAATAATTAAGGCCGGGTCCTTTTAGAAAAACTACATCGTCTCGTTGTGTTGTGTTGTGCGGAGTTGTGTGTAAAAGAACACGCCCCCACACCCTTGGTCGCTTGGAGAGAGTAAGATAGGTGCAGAGAGAGTGTGTGTGACAATGGTGACCCCAAGACGCGATGTTGGTGTTTTACGGCACTAACGTCTGTTTGAATAAAAGTCGAGAGTGAGTGAGTTGTCTTCGTGGTGTAACGTGAATTGTTTCGAAAAACGTTTGCCGTCTCCAGCATACGGCTCGGTGCGCGCTGTAAATAGTCTTCTGCGGCCGTAAGGAACTAGCTTCATTTTTCTTACTGTTCAGTCTATCACTCCATGCTCTGATTTTTACGTGTGATTTGTGTGTTCTTTAGTTATTTTTCTTAGGGCTCTTTCCTTTCAAGGACCCTGCCTTAAATAAATTGTTATCTTTGTTAGTATTTGTGCAAAGTGTTAACTGTGATTTTTTATTTTGTAGTCACCAGGAGTGGCGCCAGTCAATTATTAGTTCAGTGGTGTATGTACGTGAGTAATTTTTTTTGTGTGTATTGATTTTTTGTAGGTGTCAGTGATTGCTTTATGTTAAAACCCAACTTTGATTTAAGTGCATTTTGAACCACTGGTAGTTAACTCTACTGTGCTGTTAACCTTTCCATTCTATTGTTAGGAACCTTTTTTTTTTTTGTAAAAATGGAACCACCCAGTGTAACTGTTCTAACTAAGCAGGCAGCCGGGCTAGGCTATACTACCCCTGAAGCAATTCAGAAATATGTTCAGGATATGTTAGATAGATATGATAAGTATGTGGATAACTTATGCAAAAGAGAAGAGGCTGAAAGAATAGAGAAAGAGGCTGAAAGACAATTTTTAGCAAGACAACAAGAATTAAAGAGACAAGAGAAAGAAGCAGATAGGCAGAGAGAAAGAGAGAAGGAAGAATTTGAAGCACGACAGAAAGAATCAGAGAGAGACTTTGAACTTAGGAAATTAGAAATGACTTTAAAACAAGAACCTACAACCCCTCCAGCTGTTACCACTTTTTCGTCCCCTAGCGGGAATGTACATGTACAAAAAGGATTTATACCAAAATTGCCAATGTTTAGAGAGGAGACTGATGATATCGATTCAACTTTGTACAGGGTCGAAACGCATGCTAACGCTTTGCGATGGGATCCTACCATGTGGCCCCTGTATTTGTCAGCCACCCTACAGGGAGAGGCTCTGCGTTTATACCATGCTTTATGTGCCAGCGGTCCGGTGGACTATGAAACCCTGAAAAAACATCTTCTTCAGCGTTTTCAGTGCACCGATGAAGGTTTCCGAGAACGTTTTCGCTCAGCTCGACCAGAAGGCGGTGAGGCGATGTATTCTTTTTTGACGCATGTTAAGGCCTTCGCCGAAAGATGGATCACCTTAGCAGACATTGACAAGACATACGACAGTCTACTCGACCTGATGTTAAGGGAACAGCTGTTACAAAGCGTCTCCAAAGACTTAGCTGTATTTTTGAGAGAAAGAAGACCAAAGACTTGTAGAGAGTTAGTAGACTACGCTGAGGCCTACAGACTAGCACACCCGAACAAGAACATAGCGCGACGAAGTGAAGGCACAGCTTGCGCTTCTGTACCTCAGACCAGACCGCGTACGCCACCATACCAACGCCGACGAGACACCACACCATCTGACAGACCGTACACTCGAAACGCAACGACTGACAATGATACAAAACCTGGTGCACCCGTACCTCCTAAACCTTCCCGATATCCTCCTCCTAGACCATCTGACCCACCAAGAAGTCCCAATAGAGATAGAAGACCGACTCCTAATTATCCTGATACACGTCGATGTTACGAATGCCAGGGTATTGGACATATTGCAAGCGAATGCGCTAATGTACGCAAGAAGATCCAACAGTCAACTAACGTAGCACAAGAAGTGACTAGTGATAGGGGAGACCGGGGCTAGTCCGTCATAGGGGTACGTTCGCCATGGTGGTATTGCGCGCGAACCGAGCTATTTTTCGACTTGACGACACTACCACGCCGCTCAGTAATGGCGTCGGGTTGATCTTTGTCTGTGTCAAGCGGCTGCAAATCTAGACTGCTCTGCTACCGTGATATTTGTGTTTTCTTAGCAGGTAAGTGATTTTTTCTTAGTACTGCATCACCTCGTATTACGCAAGAAGTAGTTAGGGCTATTAAACGACACAGCATGGTATCAAAACACTGCCTGTCCTTGTTACATTCATGGCGTCACGTTGTCGCTTTCTCTACCAACGCTGCTGTAATGGATTGATAATCCTAGATAAGTGATAGTGGGGCAGGTTCGCCAACATTTGGTGGGGCATATCCGACAGCTGGGCGAACCTTCCCCAGTGGGTGGGTGCACTTTCCCCAAACTATTTATATAGCATTGTGATCACAG
>SMGT01008030.1:135064-150746 GCA_004794575.1 Lanistes nyassanus | reverse complement strand
ATTAGCCGTCCTGCGAAGGAACTGTCCAACACGTCGTTCTTGGTCCAGTAGTCTTTCATACGTGGCTTTTTGACAAAACCCATATGAATAAGAATAGCAAGGAATCTTTTTATCTCTGATTCTGTTACTGTTTTCCACCTTGCAAGCATGGACCTTGCAGCAATCTGCGAACACCTTTCTGCTTGTCTAATTTTCTCCCTGGCATAGGAATTAGTTTCAGCCTTCATCAGCTTGATCATTTCTGATGTAATGAACAACTGGTAATAGTCCAGGGGAGTAGTGCAGTTACTAATCTCATCCGAGAGTCCAGGTGTGCCAGTGAAGGGGATGACTTGTGGCACAGAATCAAAATTTTTCACCCATCCTTCAACGTTTTTTTCAATACTTTTATCCTCGATTTCTGACTCTGACTCTGACTCTGACCCCCCCTCCCTCCGCTTCATCTTCTCGTCTTTCTTCGTGCCTTTCCTCACCAGACAAAGACAAGTCAGAGTCACTGTCAACTTCGTTGTCGCTGTTGTTGCTGTTGTCGCTGCCAGATTCATTAAATTCGTCCAAAATACTTAGAGCTGCCGCCAGACGAAAAGTCCTCTTCCCGCGTGTGGCCATTTCGACCGGCGGAAGTAGAAGGAAGTAGACCTGGCGACCCGCTACACTAAACCTCACTTAGCAAGCCGAAACTGTTTCCGAAACTCATTTAGACAGTGCAGGGGAAACACCAGATGATTGAGCTTCACAATGATATAAGGTTTACCTCCCTTACACCGTTAAATGCGTCGCTGCAAATTTTTGAAATCGTCGTAAGTTTGTCGACACCGCGTCCTCTAGGCTCATTTACGCCGCCGCCGGTTAACCGGCGTTATAGTCGCCAAAGAGTTAAGGCTGGATCTTTGCCTCTGCTTTAGGCAGTTGTCTGTCAGTGGTCCCTTGATCTCCCTCCTTTACATTCTGCAGTCCCCCCTCTTGCCTGGATAGGGTAGAGATTTCCCACAACAGAGGAACGCGTACAAGAGTCACATACCAGTCTGGAGGGATCCAACACCCTCGCAGATTTCTTTGGGCTAGGCAACTGGTCTACTCAAGACACATACCGTTGATACTAGACTTCACCTAGGTTCAGCAGAACGCGACACCTTAATTCTGCAGCAAGACTAAACCTTTCAGCCTTCAGCAGGCTTTACCACAAGACGTGCGTCTCTTCACAGCAGATCTTCAGTAGAAGGTTTGGCAGAAAATGATGCTGTTCTTCCCAAGGAAGATTTGGCAACAGATGCCTCTCACAGAGTCTTGGCGAAAGATCTTCTCCCTGGAGATTTGGCTAAAGATGATTTGGCCTTCTAAGCCACTACTTTTATTCTAACCTTTCATTCGTACATCGTTGCATTCATATACATATGGTCAAAGAGATAGTTGCATACACCAACCAATCAGGACAGAGACAGCAGAATCCTCACCCCATGTTAGCTACAAGAACACGCCCCTAAGTGGACACCTCAAGTGGACATAGCTACTCTCCTCCCCCTGGCAGTTCAGACCTCCCGGCTACAACAAAGCCCTGGTGGTCGATACTACTCATTAACAGCTTCCTTCTGATCCATAATCTCCCCCTGCCTACCTAACCCACACCTGGCCAGCCTGACACCTGCTCTAGAGCTAAGCTCCATTTCCAGCCATGTCCCCCAGCGTCAGTAACACCTCACCCCTTGCTCTAGAGCCAGCACCCTGATTAGAAGTGTGAACAGAGACCCCTTGACACCTAACCTACACTTACTTGACCTGATGATTACATCAGCGAGCTAGATGGTGGTTTGAACAAGGGGATAAAGGACTTCATTAAGGTCGGAGGGTTGTGGATGGGTCACACCTAGAATCTATGGTGCAATCTCTTTGACCCACAAAACCCCATCTTGTGACAGACACCCACTGTGAAGCCAGACAAACATCCAGAATGCAGGGTCTGGTGGCAAAAGAAGGGAGGGACCAAGTACTTGCAACCTTTCGTAGCCTGGAGATGTTTTAGAAGCTGTTTTGTCTGTCTTTTGTCTGGCCAGTCTGTACACTCTGCATCTCTCTATACATGTGTACCTGTATTGGATCTGACATTCCTTTACACTTTGTTGATGAAAATCAAAATGATGGCAGTGATGAAGTTACTCAAGGAGGAAAAACGAGTCGAGAGAGAGAGAGACTCAGATTTAGTTATAGGTAATAATTTGTGAGGGACAGTGCTTCCACCTCACAGTGGCATCGCACTATGTAGTGGAATGGGAGGACGGGGTTCTTTTACAAGTCTATACACTGAAGGAGCCACCAGTCTGATAGCTGCAGTAAGATGGCCAGTGGGAAGAGGCAGTTTAATTTAATGGAGTTTTCAGAATGTTTAACTCCAGGAAGCCAGTTAACACCATGAATAAAACACTGCACACAATTTACTCTACACAAAAGGGCTGCAGAGTGTACTTTAACATCCTGCAGTCAATTAATAAAGAACAAATGAGGACCGAGCTCAACATAACCGTATGCTGATGCATGTGACCAAGGGAGCTTACCGTACCCAAACACGTAGCAAAGAGAGAGTCGAAAGAAAGGAACGTGGCAGATCCTCAAAAAAGATCTGCCATCCCTTTCTTTTTAACAACGCTAGTCTTCACACAGCTAGCCCTCAGTACTTTGTACTTTGCCAGTACTTTGTTGGAGTTATCCTTTGATAATTTAAGCGCTCGGTCCTCATTTGTTCTTTATTAATTATAATTTGCACCTTGAGGATTCCATGTATTTGTCCTATGTTGTGTTTGTCTTGAATCCCAGTTGTCAGCACTCACTTAGTGAGCAGGCTGACTACATTAAATAGGGATTCTCTGTATGCACACGTTGTGTACCAAGGGCTAGCTGTGTGGAGACTAGCGTTGTTAAAAAGAAAGGGATGGCAGATCTTTTTTGAGGATCTGCCATGTTCCTTTCTTTCGACTCTCTCTTTGCTACGTGTTTGGGTACAGTAAGCTCCCTTGGTCACATGTGTCAGCATACGGTTATGTTGAGCGCTGCCAGTACTTTGTTGGAGTTATCCTGCAGTCAAGTAAAATCAAACCAAATTGTTCTAGCAAATGGGAGGAAAATTAGGAAGAAGTATAGAGTGGAATGACATTTTATGAAAATAGCTAGGATAACACAAATTTAGTTACAAAATTTGGATTTTCTTGTCACAGTACTGTACCATGATCCATTTACAACTAACCACAATCAGTTATAATTCACCCTACTATTCACTATTGAAATCAAGTCCTTTAAGAATGTCTACTAAGACATTCACTTCTTCAGTCTCCGGGGACTTGAAATTCATTGAAACATAGTCACCACTATGTTCTTACATGTCACCGGAGTTTTCACCTTTGATTTTGTCTTGAAACTAAACAGTCAATCAGTCCTGGGTTTTGCTGGCTCTGGGACTACCACACTGCATTGCCATGGTGCTGGGAGCATTATGCAGATTTCACGTGTCATGTAGCCACAGTCTAGGTTGCTGCCTTCAGACGGAGAGTTAACAAGGGGCCGTTTCTCACGTCACCTTTATCACTCAGGATGAGTCATGCCTTCTCCCCACACAGATTCCATATACATATAATTGGACCTTTCCTCTTACACTAACTTGGTTGCTACAAAAAAGTCATTAAAAAGTGTCCACCATTAGAAACTGTCATGACAATACCTCCGTCTGGGCATTGGATAGCTTTTCAGGCATCGAACAGCCAAGAAGACTTTGCTGCTTCCACTGATCTGCTGTCAGACCCTGGTGCAACACTGTGAACATCCTTGCCTAGCACAACCACCCACCAGTGAGACAGATTGGAAGTTGACTCTGGCATTGTGTGTGGGGCGTGACCTATGTCTTTCCTTGTCAAAGTCTCAGTTCTGTCTAGGTTAGTCTCCATCAGTTCAACTGCTGTTCAGTTCATGCTTCTACTGCATGCCTGATTTCGTGTTCAGTCTATACTTCATTGTCAGGGTGCCATCATGCACTATTCCTTACAAACTTTTGAGTATGTCATCTCTATAATCTGTTACCTGTGCAAATGAGGCTACTGTGGGATACAACCTGTCATGACTTACTGGTCCGTGGCACCCAGTTGTGGTTGTATTGCTACTGTTGCTAGTTTACTAGTTTACCGCTTATCAGCGGCATGCTTCCAAAGATCTTGGAGATCAAGATGGGTCAAGAGACAAGATTTCAGTCATAAAAGCAAGGACAGGTTCTTTACAGCACCCTCAAGCGAAATCCTTGTTTTGTATAATGGGAGATAATTTACAAGTGTAGCAGTGTTTGAATGTATTACTTTTGGTATACGGCGAATTAAACAATTCTACACATACCTTCAATTTGCGCCACAACTTATCCACCAGTTAGTTAGATCTAATGTCCTTGCTTACATGTATCTATCTTTGACAGGAATCAATGAACTTTCAGAAGCATGTCTGCAACAGTCAGTTTTACGACAAGTACAAATCGCTTTTTATGTATGTAAACTTACAATTTTATTTTTAAAAATACCGGATTTTGATGCCGCGCTCG
Source organism: Lanistes nyassanus (assembly GCA_004794575.1). Taxonomy (NCBI): domain Eukaryota; kingdom Metazoa; phylum Mollusca; class Gastropoda; order Architaenioglossa; family Ampullariidae; genus Lanistes; species Lanistes nyassanus. The sequence continues at coordinate 146,179 of SMGT01008030.1, read as the reverse complement.
CGGAACCCTGCTTGCGTGCATCACCGGTGGTGCGGGCTTCTCTGAGGGAGGCATGGCAGGGCAGCAGTCCTCGTCACCCTCGGCAGCTTGGAGTCCCGTTGCTTGGCAATGGGTCCTTCATTACTGCTGTAATCCGTGGTATCACACTGTCCCAGGCTTGCGTTCCCTTCGGGTTCCGACCTGGGACCTCTTCTTGTTCTGGCAGTGCTCCTCTCTCCTCCTGTGAGTCTGCGTGCAGCTTCCTTCGCTGCCTTGACTTGAAAATGGTTTTTCTAGTCATGATCGCATCTGGTCATCACACCAGCACGGCTCACGCCTTTCTGGCTTGGAGACAGATGCCTGACAGGAGTGCGACGTCTCTTGGTTTCTGTCTTTCTTGCCAGTTTCTGGTCACGAATCAGAGCCCTGGTGACTGGTTCCCGACAGTCACTACCCTGCCCTTGTCCACGATCCTGGCTCCATCCGCACCTGACCTACTCAGTTGTCCAGACCAAGCTTGGGTGCATACAAACGTAAGCGTCCCTTACGTGTGGACCCTCAGAGAAGCCTGCAGCATTGCTGACCGCAACAGATTCGAACGCCTGCCTCTCTCACTGGGTCTCACCTGTTGTGTGGTGTGTGTTGCCTCACCGACTATAAAGTGGGGAGGGGGTGCAGAACCCTCCCTGCACTTGGATGCTGCTTGTATGCATGAGGTTCGGGCGTGGGTCGCCTTGCTCACTTCTTAGGCGCATGGGCTCCAAGAGTTCTATGGGTGGCCTACTGGCGCTCGGAAGATCCTTTTCAGCTTTTCCTCAGGGATCTTTCTTGCCACTGAGAGGACGGACTTTGGGGCGGCTGCTGGCCTGCTGCTTAGTCGGCCCCCACCTCTGGTCTGCTCCATCCTCCTCACCCTGGTAAGTTTTTTGGTGTCACCCAGCTTTTCGTGTCAGTCAGCACTTTGGGTCATGGTACAGTAGTGTGACAAGAAAATACACATTTCTTGTTCTTAATTTGTGTTTCTTCAGCAGTACTTACAATGACCATCATAGGCCCACCCTTCTCCCCGCTGGTTAGTTCTCTGGCTTGAGAAAGTCAGGGTGACCTGGTCAGTGAGCTGTGCAGAGGGGCCTTACCAGGGTTGAGTTGGTGGGTATATTGTTATGGACTTCACATCGTCTGCTACGAAAGCAAGGATTCCACTTGATTGCACTAGTGGTCTCTCGTTTACCGGAAGTCAACCCTCTTGATCCATCTTGGTCTCGAAGATCTTTGATGTTTCCTTTATTTTCCCTTATGTGAGAAGGATCTCAGTTCAGTGTTATGTTTTTCTATATTAAGCCAAAAAATGTGGTTGAGGTGACATGGCCCAAAAAATAGTCAGTACATTGGTAGATTAGTTTGTAAGCATTCATGAACAGAAAGGGAAGCTACTTATATAGGCGTACTTTAAAATTATGTTTCTTTTGGGCTCCACAATAGCTCAGATGTTAACAGACTGCAGGCAGTTTTTCAAAAAGCAGGTGAGAGAGAGAGAGGGTGGGGGGGGGGAATTAGGGTCAGGAGAGAATAGGGTCACTAACCACAGCACCTTTTTTCCATGGGGGGAGGGGGTATCTATATGATGACTATTTCAGAATGTTAGTATTTCATGCACAGTATCTTTCTGACAAATTGAATTTGAGGGGCTGCAATGCTGACAGTTAATTAGATATGGTTAGTATAGGTGTTTGGGAGCTTTTCTCTTGTTTTCTTTTTTTTTTTCTTTTTTTTTTTTTNNNNTTTTTTTTTTTTGCATGCTTACCATCTTTCCACAGGTTATAATAATCCAGTACTGATGCCATGCAAATGGGCTGAGCAGTTGTTTTGTTGTCTTACCAGGATGAGCAAGAGAGTCTTGGAAGTGTCGAGGAGTTTTGCAGCAGGTTAGGCATTGAACCTTTTATGCTACAACACCTAGCACGGAGACAATCAAGTCTTCTTCTTAACCCAGTCAGTATTCTTTTTTTCTCTGACAGTAGCTTCGGTTGATACTTTTAATTGATACACTCTGTGCTTCCTTCAGCCCAGCCCTGTGTTGGAGCACTTGTTATTACAATTGCAATCATCAGACAAGGCTTACAGCTTTGTAGTCCTTAGACAAACCCTGCATATTTGTAAACATCAGACAAGGCTTACAGTCGTTAGACATTTTCAGTCATTAGACACGTCCTATCTATTTGTAAACATCAGACAGTCATTAGATGTTTTCAGTCATTAGACATGTCCTATATATTTGTAAACATCAGACAAGACTTACAGTCATTAGACGTTTTCAGTCATTAGACATGTCCTATATATTTGTAAACATCAGACAGTCATTAGATGTTTTCAGCCATTAGACATGTCCTATATATTTGTAAACATCAGACAAGACTTACAGTCATTAGACGTTTTCAGTCATTAGACATGTCCTTTATATTTGTAAACATCAGACAAGACTTACATGTTTGCAGTCCTTAGACAAGTTCTGTACCAATGTTACAAGAATTTAAATGTGAAAGGCAGAAAGAATATATATGTTTCTGTACTGTCTATTGTTACAGGAAGTTAAATGTGTCGGCCTGGAAGACCCGCTGCATACAGCATTGGTGCATGCCCAGTGCGTGGCTCGAAAAGAACAGCTGGGCTCTGTTACCCATTCAATGGAAAGGTATATAGAATAGACTAGGGATGCACTTTAACCTGCTACTTGAAACCTGGCAGATGAACCAGGAGAACTTTGGCTGTAAACTCATAGAGCTCTACGACATCAGTCACTTAGGCACCAGGGTTCCTGCAGAACTTAACCTGAGGAGGGACTTCCTGTCTTTGGCTTTTATTTATTCTTATTATTATGTTGTTATTGATAATTGTTATTGTTGTTGACTTACTGATTTATTCTTCTATGTAAAACTTTTCATGCCACTCCTTATCTTTTCCCCTTGTTTCTTTCTGTTTCCTCTCAGGTGGGCATCTTAGATCCCATATCACCATCTTGCCATACGGTCATGTATCACCATCTTGCTATACAGTCACATATCACCATCCTGCCGTACGGTCATGCATCACCATCTTGCTATACAGTCACATATCACCATCCTGCCGTACGGTCATGCATCACCATCTTGCTATACAGTCACATATCACCATCCTGCTATACAGTCATGCTATATTGTATATATACATAGTCATATATCAAATATCAGTACCAGCTGTCAAGATACAGAAAAATTTCAGTAGGCGATATTTCTTGATGCAAGTAAAAGGCCACACAGCGATGTTTCTTGCCACAAGAAACATTGCTGTGTGGCCTTTTACTTGCATCAAGAAATATTGCCTGCTGTTCCTGGAGTGGAAAAGGCTGAGGACGTGCTAGTAAGATGTTCTCAGACGGTTGGCGGTCGGATGTGATGGAGGAGGAGATCTCGCTCTTCTACCAGTCCAATTCCGCCCTCACAGGCGGGAGGTTTCTGGTTCGAGCCTTCTCTCCTAGCCACTCACCAGAAGTCCCCATGCTTCCGGTATCGGTCACGTCTGACCACCCCTTTCCTCAGGCCGAAAAGGCACCAGGTTGGGATTGCGATGCACCCCTTGTTCCAGGCTGTGAAGCATAGGTACTATGCCCACTTCTGGCAGGGGTCTTTGCTCCTCCGTGTCTCGAGACGTGAGATGGAAGTTCATTCACTTCCGGTGCTGGCCAGTCCAGCATGAACTTTCGGTACAGTGGTGGTCTGGCGTTGCTAGTTCCGGTTGCTTTTGCGATCCCCCCTCTGACTTGCCCCAGTTTTTGGCCACAGGCCACGCTTCTGGTGGTGGGGGTATCACTTCTGAGACATGCAGTGGAAGTACTATGCCACTTCCAGTGCTGGTTGGTGCAGCTTCACCTCTGGTTTCACGCTGGCCATGAGCTCAGCTCCTCTGGCCTCACTAGTTCCAGTTGCACGTGCGATCGCCCCTCTGACTTGCCCTGGTTTTGGTTGCGGGCCATGCTTCTGGTGGTGGGGGCATTGCTTTTCAGATGTGCAGTGGAAGTGGCCGCACTGATGCCAAGTGTGCTAGCCGTCACCCCCTTGGCCTGCCCTGGTTTGGCGACTGGGCCACTCACTTCCAATGGCGTATGGCTGTCCCAGGCACGCCGTCCGGGGTTCTCAGGCAACCTCCTGAATGCAGACTTACGCCCATCACAGACCTTTGTTTTTCTGCGCACCACAGATCGATCGCCTTCCCCAGTTGCTTGACGGCTGTTGCTAGGGGTGGACACGCTGGTGTTGTTGGCTCTCACCCCCCCCCCTCGTGGCAGGGTTTTCCTCACGCTAGTCCCAGGCCTCCCTGCAGCAGGATACTCTGGTTACTGATCCAGGAGCATGTTTTCCCCTTCTTCCACCACACGATGTGTGATCAGTGGATACAGCCCATCTCCCCTTCCCCCACCAGAAAGTTGTGGGCAGACGGGGGCCGCGTCCAGTTCCACTTGGATGCAACTCGAATGGTGGCCTCCTTGAATCTTCATGGCGGCACTCACTCAGCCAACCCAACCTCACAGGCAGAGGCCCTCTGTGAGCTCACCTTCGTGGCCTCTCCCCCTCTGCAGTGCACATTGCTGGCTCCACCATTGTCCCGTCCACCTCTGGATCTGTTTTGCGATCATGTTGTGCAAACACCTTCCAATCCCCACCTCTCCAGAGACCTGGGCAGTGTACACCTTCTCCCTGTTGTGGACAGGGTTGGCAATTTATTCCTTCCCCCACTGCCTCTCCTTCCCCAAACACTGTGGAAAGGTGGAGATCACCTACCCCCCATCGGATTCATGTCACGCCTCGTTGCCGGCCCTGATGTGGTCCCCAGAACTTCCACAGCTCAGTCAAAAGGCTCCCCTCCCACTCGAAGTACTAGTGGCTTCCCCCTGCTGCCTCGGTCCGGCATTATGCACCCATACCCCAGTTCCTTCATCTGCCCACCTTGCTCTTATAGCATCAGGTTCTCATCTTGGTGCGTCAGCCATCATCCTGTCTTCTGGGATCTGCCAGCTGCTGGTCGACCACCAGAGTTGTGTGATGCATACTGGAGGCAGTGGGTGTGGTGGTGTTGGGCCAGGGTGGTGGATCCCTCCCAGCCTCAGGCAGTGGACCTGGCCAATCACTTAGCCTTCCTAGCCAAGGTCCACCTTTTTTCTGTATCTGCTGTGCGTGTGACCTGTTTCGCCATTATCTCCACCCTTTGTCAGCTGGGTGTCTATGAGCATTGGTGTGTCACGCATGGCTCTGAAGTCGCCCATGGCATCACCCTGTTCCAGGGCCGTGTCCCATGTCGGCTCACTTCCTGGGACCTTGGCCACACTTAGCCTCTATAGGAGCCGCTCCCTCACGCTTCCTTGCAGGATTTGACTCTTAAGACGGTTTTTCTTGCCATCCTGGCTTCTGGTTGGCGGGCCCTCCCCCAGTCCACTGCACTGGGGGACCTCTTATCTGCAGCATGTTGGAGATCGGAGGACCCGCTTATAAGTTTTTATCCCCGGGCACTCTCTGCCTCAGGAGGGGATGGTCACTATGAGGTGGGGGGGCTGCTGTTGACACCCAGTACCTCTGGCGAGCCTCTCCTCCTCACCCTGGTAAGTTTTATTTTCCTGTCACCCACCTCCATTTTGTGCTAGTCGGCACTCTGGGTCATGGTACAGTATTGTGACAAGAAAATACAAATTTCTTAACTAAATTTGAGTTTCTTTAACAATACTTACCACGTCCCATCATAGGCCCACCCTCCTCCCCGCTGGTTGTTTTCAGGCTTGAGGAAGTCAGCTTGAATTGGCCAGTGAGTAGATCGCATGGTGTGATGCATGGGTGTGCACACGCTTGCAGGGGGCCTTACCAGGGTTTGCGTACAATCATTTTTGTTTGGAAGTTATGGTTAGGGACCGCTGACTTGAGAATTTAGCACTCTGGGTCACGTTAAGTATTGCAAAAGAAACTCAAATTTATTCATTCTTTAACCTTAATTATTGAAAATGTTCCTAGAGTCCTTTCCTGTTTGTGTTGTATCGGTTCTCTAGAACAGGTAATGCCTTGAAATATGGGCTCTTTGTGTATATGCGTTTGGGTGCATGCCTGTGAGAGACAGAGTGTGAGTGATATAGTATGGTCAACTACCCTCATTCTTAGCAACTGTATTTGATTTGCAACAATGTGTAGACCATGAGTTGGAATAAATTTTCAAACTATATGTTACTTGAGACAGGATGGCAGAAGAAAGGCAAGAGCTGGAAATAAGGGTTCTGCAGGCCATGCCAGGTCTCATCAGTGACAATGAGCAGCAGGTCTGTTCGCCTTGCCTGCATGCACACATACTTGCATGCACATGCACATATTTAAAGAATATTCTTTGTACTCAGATGGCAGGCAAGTAGGTGGGCTTGGGAGATAGATTCACCTGACACAAATTAGCATATATATTTCTGTTGGGAAAACATGCTGCACAGGGATGGGGAAGTTTCATAATTCTCAGGAACCTGACAGTCTAGTCTTTTCTGAAATTCACTAGCCCACTGAAATTTCCACTAGAATGTTTTCTCCTACTAGAACATAGGAAGTCCCACTTCTTTCATGCTGCCATACACGGGCTATTCTGGTCAACAGGCAGAACAACACTAACACCTGTTTAACTCTTTAATTTAGAGTTGTTTCTTGGACACATTAGCCTTTTCAGCACAATTGTCATACATAAGCAGCGATGCACATTTTCCAACACCTTATAGGACAATGTGTCCTGGCTTGCATTTTTTCTGAAGCTGTTTTGTTGTGAAGAAGACCAATGCCCCAAAATTTTGACTTAGTAGGTACAACAAAAGGAACTTAGCCAACTGAGAGTTGGACACAAGTCGATGTTTCAGGGCATGGCCCCTTCTTCAGGGCGACACAAACAGACAGATAACAAATAAAAAATAAAGATAACTTAGCTGACAAGGACGGTAATCATGCACGGTCGATGTCCAGGAAGAGAATGTGGGGGGCAGAGACAGTGTGCCTGTCAGTGGGGAGGAGTACAGCCAGTAGAAAGGTGTGTGCTATCGGGACTAGTGCTGTACTCCTCCCCACAGACAGGCAAACTCTGCTTCCTGTGCTCTGTCTCTGCCCCCCACATTCTCTTCCTGGACATCGACCGTGCATGACACGGTCCTTGTCACCTATTATCTTTATTTGTTATCTGTCTGTCTGTATCATCCTGAAGAAGGGGCCATGGCCTGAAATGTCAACTTGTGTCCAACTCTCACTTGGCTAAGTTCCTTTTGCTGTACCTTTATTACCCCAAGCCGCAGTCACCTGTTTCTTTTCTCTTTGTTTTGTAGTAGTTTACCCCTGTTTCTTTGTTGGTACCACACCCCATACTCCAACCATCAGCCACTTGATTTTTGTTAATTTGTAAACAATGTGTGTTTTGATAAACATTGGAAAAAAGCCAAGTGAAAACCATGTCACTAGTATTACTGTGATCTAAAACTAACGTCCTCTATAAGAGGTTTTCATTGGGCAATTGCATTTGTCTCAGATGTGCACCATGAGACAGGAAGTTCAGGGACTGCTTGGAGCATGCCGAAAGCAAACACAAGCAGCGTGGAAACGCTGCAAGGCAGAGACATTTGACAAAGAAGCTCAGAAAATGATGGTTAGTTTATCTAGTTGATGTGGACAGAGTGCTGTGAAGTTGACAGCAATGAAAACCTTTTCCACCTTTAGCACTTAGCAACAGTCAAGACACTACACAGTGCAGTCTGTGTTGCACTCTGAAGCTTGCTGTACTACCATGTTTAGTTTTGAATGATTTTCTGTTGGTGAAAACATTAGCTGAAATTCGGAAGAGAGGGTCATGGCACTACTCAGTCTCTGGGAGCTGTGACATTCACATTTTTCTATGCACGTGCTGATGACAAGTTAGTCTCACCAAAAACGGGCAAATATCACATTTTCCTCTCCACATACTGATGGCAAGTTAGTCTTACTCAGAGCTGCGTCAAACATCCAGATTTTTCCCTGCACACACACACACACACACTGCACTTGATGTCCTCTGGTGCCAACCCCTTCAGATGGAATGGACCCAGCTGTTGAACATGGTGGTCATTGAACTAGTGACCCTTTCTTTCCCGGGGGTTTTATTCCCACCATTTCCTGGTCTGCAAACCAGGCAATTTAGGGCCTCCTTTATCTTGCTTTCCACTGATTTCACTGAGCTTGTTGGTAATGCTGTGCTATGGTCTAGAGAGAGACAGAGAGAGTGAGCGAGGTTGGTGGTGGCTTTTTTTGGTGTGACTATATATGGTTGCATGTTGTGTGAGGATAACCTATTTGTATTGTGACTGCTTCCATTGTTTGTGTAAAGCACGTTGAGCCCTTCAGGAGAATAGTGCTTTATAAAAATCCATTATTATTGCTTTGAAAACATGAGCATTCCAAATCCCATCATGGAGACACCAAGAACAGGTCACTTGTTAGAAAAATAGGTATGTATGCACGTCGTCAACATGGGAGCAGGTTATCACTGTATTACGGTTTTCATATAACTATCTCACTGCACACCATGACCCGAGCCCCCATCCACCTACTATCTCCCCACAAACAAAGTATCACAGACTCTGTACAGTGAAAGATAAAGAGAATATTATTTACAGATAGTATTTACAGAACAAAATATCTAGACTTATAAGAGGGACTCCCGGCTTTCTTTCTGGTCCAGTTAAAAACAATTCCTTCCATCACCTGCCCTCCTGAAAACGAGATCAAGACACATGTACCTGACTCAGTTGCACACACACCATGACCAGTTGTACAACATGCAACACTTGTCACCTGGTTGTTTGCACAGTCCACACAATGTTACAATCTGTACCATGGGGTGCCATTCCTGCTGTTCTAAACGCTGATGTGTACGAAGGTCCTCCTGGCTGCTCCTGGATAACAGCAGAATTGTGTTGTCAAGCCCTCCTGCATGTCCTTTGCCACTGAACACAACTCTTACTGAGGATTGTAAGTACTCTCGCTGATGTCACTGTGTGACACTTCTCAGTCAACCTTTGACCTCTGGACTCACTCCACTAGAGTTCAGTTACATACAGCCCCTCAAGGCTGTGTCAGCTTTAGACGGTTGTCTTCCTTCTTTCCTTTGACTTTCTCTTTTGTATTCTGTGGTTTCTCTTTTGCCCGGTAAGCTGTATCGTCTGGGGCAGCAAAACGACCTTCAGTGTCCACCAACCGCAGTAAACCTCAGTTTCTTCATGACAGAAAAAGCTTATAGGAAAACGTTAGAACCTTTACTACAAAACCAAGAATGTTCCTAACCTTATAAAAAAATTGCTGTGAAACAAAACCCTTGACTCACCAACTGTCTTAGCAATTGGCTTTTTCTCACTGGATAGCATGACTTGATAACAGCAGGCATCCAAACCTAACTTATTTTCTGGATCTAATTTTATACACATTACTACACTGACCACCGCAAAGCGACACCTACAGTAGACCAGGTCGGGCAATTTTAGCCTTACTTTGGCTCCAAATTCCACCAATCTACTAATTTTTCTCTTAACCTTTTTTTGGTGGAAAGGGTTCTTCTACCTATGTAATTCTGTAGATTTCTCATGTGATCCAGGGACGCTGTCCCAACCTAGTTTTCCCATCAGACTCATTGAGGGAGCGAAGAGAATCGGATGCGTATGGCAGAGGATTTGACTGGCTGTCTCAATCCTGAGCCAGTCTCTCAAGCTGTCCCCAGGTGTGGCCCATTCTCTTAGCATCTGCAAATATCTACCACGACAACAGGAAACATCTGCAGACTAGCTGATGTGTTGAAGGCTGAAATTTTGTCTGAATTTGTCTGTCCTGTCCTTGAAAACTCCTTGAAAATCTTGAATTTTGCTTCTTAAAGTCTGTGCAAACCCTCTTTAATCACACGGATGTGCATACGTTTCTTCAAAAACGAACAAGTGACTGCTGCTTAGAAAGAAACCTATGTTTCCTGGGTAAGAGAGTGAGATGCTAAGCCCACCAAAATGGCAGTGTTTTGTTTTGAATCCATGTATATAGTTGGTAGCTTAGTGTGTTCCCTGCAATACTGAGTCATCCCACGCCATGGACAAGTTCTCTCTGTTCCGTAGAGTGTGGGCGAAGGTTGCCCTCTGTGAGCTTGCCCAGCAATACAATTCACCCATAATGCTGGCTTTTATCTTTATACATGTATAATGATATGGTTAACACTTAATAACTGTCTCTGTTTCGTATACTGATATAGTTAGCATTTAATAACAGTGTCTTTGTGTGTTTGCAATTTTTATATTGATGTAAACATGGATAGTTATTTTCATTTTTATTGATGTTGATAGAATGAGCTGCAGACTGTTTATGGACAGATGGAAGACATGACTTCTTGGACAGAAATCATGGCGAACATGTCCAACTCGCTTAAGAGTTGTGAGTAACATTTCTAATAAATTTCTAAGTACTGGTTTGATAGGTGTTCTGCGACTACTACATAAGTACAAGAACAAATATGGTGGTAATTCTGAAAATGTACAGACTCTTAATATTAATCCTTCTAATGTAATCAAAAACAAAAAAACCAACAGATTTTCTAAGGCTAGAACTGTAGGAAACTTAAGCCCATGACAACGGAATCTTACCTTATTTGTTGCTAAGTTTGATCTCAGAATGGGAACTTTTTGCTATGGAACCCAGAAGTTTTTTATGGTGGTTTTGACTTTCAAATGGCAGTTTACGAGCTGCTGTTTTTGCTGTTGGTTTTATCACACACACACTCACAGCCCCCCTCCCTCCCCTTAGCCTGAGAGCATGTCCAGCCAGTCTTGCAGGGAAATTATCTGATATAAAGCTGAATGTGTGTTATAAAAATCCTCAGGCCTGAAACAGTCCACACCAAATTTGGCATGCAGTTTCCTTTTCACCTACAGATGGTCTTAGACATATTTTCACCCTGTACCTAGATGTATATATAAATGAAATAATAAATATGACAAGGTCCTTAACATGTACACAGCAATCAGCCAATAGAGCCAATAGAGAGGCAGAACATAGGAAGTAGGGTGTGCTAAACCAGTCAGTGGCAAGGAGTACTACA
>SMGT01008030.1:106292-119395 GCA_004794575.1 Lanistes nyassanus | reverse complement strand
GATTTACACCTTCTCATTGGTTCTTCGAAGCTGATATCTACGCGTTTCTATGAAAGAACGCGTGACGTCTTTCCTTCTATGACTACACAATTTTATGCGTCACTAACGTGTCAATCCTTCAATGAATGAAAGGAAGCTTACTATCAATTCAATGAATGAAAGGAAGTGAGACGATCTTAAAAAAGAATACAATGAACAATACAGGAACTATAGCGCTGAAGAAAACCTTCAAAACGCAACAATGGCCGCAAGCTGGAATCAATATCATAGAAGCCCATCTAGTTTGGCCTGAGTCACAGTCACATGATCTCAACCTTTCTTCTGATTACAAACAAATCAGTAATGTGACTTGCCAGCTGTTCCCATTAATTAATCACACTCAATTAACTGCACTGTTTATGTTGTCTGTCTGATGAATAATAACAAGTATAATAACTAACTTGGCTTGTGCTAAAAAAACAAAAATCCACTCAAAATGAAAAACCTGAGAAATTAACTGCATCAGAAACTCAATGCCATGCAGATGTATAATTTTTTAAAAATTAAATTGGGCAAAACTGAATCCTGAATAAAATAATTAAATGAGATCTGATAATAATTTGAACAGCTAAAACTCTCACTGTCTTTTATGTATATGGTCTACTGCAAAACTGTTATATATGACTTACTGTGTAATCCAGCCATGAAGCCTGAAAACTGGGTATTTCAGAAGAGTCACTTTAAGAGTTCCAAATGACCTTTGACACATGTAAAAATTATGACAAACCAGCTCAGTGGTCTAACAGTTGAGGTGTCCACTTCTAAGGCAGGAGGGTGCCGGTCAGCAGTTTGCACCCTAGCCAAGTTATACCATATACAATTTAAATGTAAAACAAAGGAACTGGACCAAGCTAGAACAGGACAAAGACGAAGACAATCTACATGTTTCGGGGCACTACCCCTTCATCAGGACGACACAAAAACGATGAATAAGACAAAGAAAAAGACTTAGCTGCAGTAGATGTGGTGCGTGGGCTTGATAGCAGGAAAATGACCAGGGGACAGTGAGTAAGAGGAGTCAAATAGGGGCAGCCAGTCGCAAGGTAGGTAGGAAAGGGTGGAGGGTGGGCGGGGGAGAGAGAGAAAAGCGCCTGGTAAGGGGGCATCAGTGAGAGAGTGGGAGGGAGGTGTGAGAAAAAGTAAAAGAGAGAGAAGGAGGGGTGAGGGGGTTAAGGGAAAGGAGGGGGAGGGTCAGTGTTTAAAGTTGAGTCCAGTGGGTGCCATGGTGCCAAAATGGGTAATGAAGTAGGACTCCATATTCTTACGGTCAATGGAGTCGCCCTTCATTTTCCAGATACCACAGACCCTCATGTTGTCGGCTGTGTGTGGGGGTGTGCTGAAGTGACGTGCAGCTGGTGTGTTTCTGCAGTGTTTAGTATCAGCTAGATGTTCTGTGAAGCGGGTGTTGAGTGTGTGTTCCGTCTCCCCGATGTAGAATAAAGTGGGACAGAGGGTGCATGTGATGGCGTAGACGATGTTGATGCTGGTGCAGGTGAAGTGGCGCTTTAAGACAAAAGTTGTTGGGTGTGTGGAGTTTTGTGGCGGTGTTCAGGTAGGGGCAAGTGTGGCAGCGGGGGGATATTGCACGGGGTGGAGCTGCAGGATGGGGGGAGGGTGGTGGTGGCTTTGAGTTTGGAATGTACTAGATCTCATAGGTTCTTATCCCACTGAGATGCTAGGAGGGTTTTTTTTTTTTTTTGAAGAGGTGGGGTTCAGACTTAGACAGTATGTGCCAGTTGGAGAGGAGGATCCTACGTACAGGAAGGTTGTGAGGGTGGTGGGTCAAGATGGCGATCGGTTGAGGTTCCGTGTGTCTGGAGTGGTGGGAGGTTTGGAGTGTGAGTGCACGTGGTGTAGCGGCAACTTTCTGTCTAGCAGAGTGCAGAAGGTTGGGAGGATAGTTCCAGGTGAGGAAAAAATCTACCATTCTGTCCAGCACACGCGCCACATCTACTGTTGCTAAGTCTTTTTCTTTTTTGTCGTCCTGATGAAGGGGTAGTGCCCCGAAACGTAGATTGTCTTCGTCTTTGTCCTGTTCTAGCTTGGTCCAGTTCCCTTGTTTTAAATTTAATTTGGATTTTCCTCCAAGTGGCAGTCACTTGTTTTTCTTTCATACTATAGACTTAAAATTGGCAGTCTGGTAGCTGCCCTGCCAGACGTCTGGCACAGCAAGCAGTACTAGGACTGGTTGGCCCGGTGTCAGTATAATGTGACTGGGTGGGACTGAAGCCCGTGTTGTAACAACAGTCCCATGTAATTGTCTCAAACACCATCTAGTTATGCATGTAATTTGTGATGGGATATTAAGCAGTAAACACCCAACCAACCCGTAACATACACATAATTAAAAGAAAAACAAGTGACTGCCGCTTGGAGGATAAGCCCAAATTAAATGTAAAACAAGGGAACTGTACCAAGCTAGAAATGGACAAAGACGAAGACAATCTACATGTTTTGGGGCACTACCTTTGTCCCTTTCTAGCTTGGTACAGTTCCCTTGTTTTACATTTACACATAATTAAATTTGACATCTGATTTGTATGAATGTACAGAAGACATGCCGTTTGAAAATTGGATTTAAAGAGAAAAGAAACGTGTGACTGCTGCTTGGGGTAAATAAGGTGACAAAGATAAAGTTAACCAAGTGAAAATAGACAAAATGTCAATGTTGTGAAGCATTGCTCCTTTAGGACGCCACAAACAGCAAATAAAATGGGTTACTTACCTGACAGAGACAGTGGTCCACCATGGCTGGTGGACAGGAAATTTTGAGAAGAGAGGACAGTGTGGGGGAAGTAGGGCATGCTATAGCACTGGTCAGTGGCGAGAAGGCCTACACCCAATAGAATAGCTTGTCCTATATGGGTTGGGGAAAGGGATGAGAAGAAGAGTGTTACAAAGGACACGCCATTCTATTGGCTGTAGGTCATGCCATTTAATTGGCTGTAGGACATGCCATTCTATTCGCTGTAGAGGTCATGCCATTCTATTCGCTGTAGGACATGCCATTCTGTTGGCTGGAGGACTCGTCATTTTTGTTAGCCCCCATCTGCCTTGAACTTCTGTGCTCTTGTAAAAACTTGTGTGGGAATTCCACAAAGACATGACAAAGACAATCTACATGTTTCGGGGCAATACCCCTTCATCAGGACGACACAAAAACGACGAAAAAACGACAACAACGAAAACAGAAGAAAAAGACTTAGCTTCAGTAGATGTGGCGCATAGGCTGGACCTGGTGTCATCCTGATGAAGGGGTATTGCCCCGAAACATGTAGATTGTCTTTGTCATGTCTTAGCTTGGTCCAGTTCCCTTGTTTTAAATTTAAGAAAGATTTTACTCCAAGCGGCAGTCACATGTTTTTCTTGCACAATTCCACAAAGGCCACATCCTAGTAATGTGCATAAATGATGTGATGAGGCCACAAAAGTGACAGGTTTGGTAGGCCTACTAGTACTAAAGACCTGTATTATTTTATCTCCAAACACTTTTTCACTGTACAGATTGTTGTGTGGTGTGTGTGCGCATATGTGTTGCAGAGCTAGAATTTGTTAGAAACAAACCAAGTACAGCATTAACTGAATTGGTTTGCATGCTGAATATGAGCACTTGCAGTTGTAATGTCATTTTTCGCCATCCATGTGCTGACACATTAAAAGAAAATGTTCCATGTAAAGCTAACTCTGACTGGCTAGAGCGAACAGATGTGATGGACCAGGCAGTCAGGCAAGTCAGAAGTGAAGAACAAAGTTGGTGAAAGCTTGCATGTACGTTGTCCAGGGGAGGTGGAATGCTGACGTGAATTTATGGAGTGGGTGGGGGAATTACATTGGAAATGCATACAAGTTTTAAAATTTCTGTTGGATAAGTTGCTATTCATTTCAGTTCATGCCTGTTAACACCAGTGGGTTGGAAAATGTTTTAAGTCCGAAGAGTCATTGTGAAATGTGGTCATGGGTTAGGGTTAATGAGGTTATTCGTGTTACAGTGACTCACAGGTTGAGGAAGTGATCAGCAGTGTCCGGGCTGGTCCTTGTCACTTGACACGTGTCCTGAGAGCTGTTCAAGAGCTGTTGACACAAGGAGAAGACTTCTGACAGCCTGTGAATGTGCGACGTTGCTGACACATCTTTTGTCAAATTCATGCTAAATGCTGAAGATGCATTCACATTCATGGACATTGGTGATGCTTAGGATGTTAGCTTTTTCTCTAGAAGTTTCAGATTGCACAATTACTTTTAAGATTATCTGTCCAAAGTGTCATTTGACTGGTGTGCATGTTTTGGTCAGCCAGCCAGCAGCTTAACAAGATGACCTTTTATAATTCCTTTTATGCCAGTGGGATGCTTGTTTTCAGTGGCATGTATACAGGTGTATAGCTCGGAAACCTCGTGTGTGTGTGTGTGAGAGAGAGAGAGAGATTGCAAACATATGGGCATATGCATATGGGGGTGGGAATAGGGTGCTCATTTTCTTTTCCCCCTAGCACTTTCATCACTTTATCATCTAGAGAATTGCAGTAATGTGTTTCTTTCCAACCCTAAATGGAAGATAAATACAAAGAACACTTCTTTCAAATTTAGCTAGGTACGTGTATTTATACTTGCATAGGGATGACGACAGAAACTGGTTTCTGAGTTTAAAATACTAGCATGAAGAGCCAGGTCATGCAGGCCAAGGCAACTTGCATCTCAAAAGCAGAGCTTGGGATTTTTTTGACAAATTTGCCATCAAAATAAACGAACACTCAAATCGGAAATGTTCTTTGATTCATTACTCATGGTCGTTTTGGAGATAATTTAGAGGATTGTTATTTCACTAAAATGCTTTTCTGAGAAATTAAAAGATACAAAATATATGTTAGAATATATTCATCCATCAAAAAAAGTGCTGTAAAACACTGGTGGCACATAGACATAGCGAATATTTGCTGCCAAACTGCTACCGACACAGAATGGGTTAATCAGTTCAGGAGTAAAGAAGTTCTTTATGCAGTCTTGCCACTACCTGATAAGGCATCTACCACGCGAGAGTGAACTCCATCATGCCACAATGGGTTGCCCAGCAAAGTGACAGGAGTGTGTTCTCTTTCCTTAATTATTTTGTGAAGTTTCCAGAGCGCTCCCTGCCAGCACAACACCAACAGATATTCAGATGGAGTTTGCTTTGTAGCAGAGCTCTAATATCAATTCCTGCCTTATAAATGTTTAAAATCTTGCCTTGGGTGATTTATGCAATTTTGACTTTATTGCGTTCTTCAGCCCACTGCAAAAGAGAAATTTATAATGTGAGAAAGAACCAAACTAACTTCCAGAGCAGGGTAGGACGTGACAGTATGGAGGCTTTGCTTGTCAACAAGTGGAGGCTTGGGGATGTCTTGCAAAGAAAATACTGAGAAATCAAGACTTGAAGAGTGAATATTATTGATGTCTTCACTCTGCAAAATAAATTTGCGTATCATTGTCCTGTAAATACATAGGTACGAACACAAAACAGTCAATTTTTCTTTTCTCGCCTCCCCTACCACTTTGTCCCTGATAATGTTAAAATGTCCCTGGGTTGGCCTGCAGGAGCATTCGTGCCTGTACTTTTGGTCACAAGAGCAGTCGTACAGCTGTTTCACCCTTTGTATTTTATATGCATCTTTATGTCTGAACAGGTGGTAAGAACTCAGGCAAGCCAGCCCTGATTTTCATGCCCCAGAAAAGAAAATGGAGTAGTCTGTACTTTGCACAGCTTAACTAAATATAACTTGCAATATATAATTTGACATTCTCATGGCTTATCAACAACTTTCTTGCTTTGTTGTTGGATGAGATTTCAATGTGCCACATGCTTCATAAGAGGGCGTTTCAGACTCACCAGCCACCCATGTCTCCTGAACAGAATACATCACTACTAGCAATCCTTGCAACAGGTCCTGCTGGAACATTACACTTGACGTGCTACAATCTATCAATGGTGCTGCATGTTATACCCATCATGGATGAAACTAAACAAAACTCAGCATATCTTCAATTTTTTTACTTTGGCCTTGGGGAAAAAAATTCTGCTGGAAGAAAGTCTAAATAGAAAAATAGTGCAACATCATAGGATTTTGAAACCCAAGAAATTATAAAGCATATAAATTATATGCATGAACATGACATCTCAAAACGTTTCTTCACAAAACTGAGGCCTAAGAAGTACATGACCACCAAACAGGGCATGCTTTGGTCATTTACAAAGATGAAAATCATCCGCAGTATTTCGCATCTTCCCAAAGAAAGTGGAAAGACAGTGTTAATTTACACAAATCTGGTGGCAAGTGAAAGGATCTTTGTGAAGTCCCCCTCCTTGCTGCGCAACACAGAAGGAATTGGTGCTGTTATACGTGTGCCAACTGGGGTCCCATTGTCCTCCACTAGTACCACATTGTTGCTATCAAAACGTGGGATGCTGGGTCTCTGCTTCTGTTTCAGACCCACGATGTATGCATGCTTCTTTTGCCCTCGTATGGCCAGCAGGACTCTGTCGCCCAGGCGACCCACTTCCTGTTTGTTGTACACATGAATGATTCGAGGTGGTCTTCCAGTAGCAGCTGCAGAGCGTCCCAAAGAGCTGTTGTCAACAACATGAACTCGGGCCAGTTTCCGTAACTCTTGCAGGCACTGTGTTGTGCTGTGTGGGAGAAGAACAACACTGTCAACAACAGTATAAACTTGGTGCAGTGTTCACAGCTCATGTTACCACTGTGTTGTGCTGTGTGTGTGTGTTGGTGGGCATGTGGGGGAATTCGCTAGGCCAACTATATACATGTGACTTGCCTTAACACCAGTCCCTTAAACTTTAAGAGACAGCTGGATCCCTGTAATGTTAACTACTTTACTGTCACTTGCTACACAACCATCAAAAATGTACATATTAATATTTCATGTACTACTAACAACACATATACACATAGACAAAAATTGCCTTCTAGATGTTGAGAGCGTTTTTATGGTGGAACCTTTCCAGAGGCATGTAACGCTAAGGGGCTGCACTTACACAAGCACGTTAAAATTGAAGCCCAGAAGCGCCACCATGTAGCAACCAATACAGCAACGTGGGAGGTAATCACTACTGCAGGATTCAAGAAGTGTAAGCTATTTCTGTGGAAAATTTTTTTGCTAAAATTCACACAAAATCCAGACCTTTAGTATTATCAGTTCAGCTGCCTTTTTCAAGCAAGTTTCTGTTGGGAACAAGTTTTACAGCTTTTACATTGATATATTAGTTATGTGACCCAAGGTTTGGGCAGCTACATGAACGAAAGAAAAATGTCTGCTAGGGTTGCTGATTCAATTTGTGTTATGACCATGACAATGTCTACACTTTAAAAAAAATCTATTTACAAGCCAATCCCAAAAATGTTTAGCACTGGCACAGTCAGAAAACAGTAAACAGAATCTATGTGTAACACTAACAAGCCAAAAGAACAGAGAGTTACCATGTTTTATCCCATGCTGAAGTACATTTGTATTTGCAGTAAAATTTTATGCTAGTGCAAGCTAAGTTTGTTGTCGTAAAAGCCATGATTAAACATCTTGTCTGTTCCAAGTTTCAAGTTAAGAGAAATTTGTTCCATTTTTTCTTACATGGACTCAAATTTAAAATGCACATATATCCTTATTGCTCTTTTATTTTAAACTTTCATGGGTTTAAAGATGTTACCATCATCTTTTTTTTAAAATTTGCTTTGGTCCAGTTAGGAGGGAGTTTCATTTAGACTTTCCCAGAGCTAGTAAACATAACAGTCTAGAAAATTGATGTTAATATTATTTGCTTATTTACAGAGCTTTAAAACTATTGATATACTTTTATTTTTTAAAAACTAGAAAGTAACAAAATGTAAAATCTAGTGAATTCTCCTAATACACAGAAACGTGTATACAAATCTTTAATTCACTGTGATGTTCAAACAAAGCCTGTGGCAAGGGCTTTCGTCCCAGAATCTGATCTGATCCGACTTAAAAGTTGCAAATACTAGTCCAACACAAAACAGCAACTACTCTATTAAAATTAGTACCATTTTAAAATGGATTCATCCAGGCAGTGTATTATGAAGGAATCTGGACTGGTCACATAGGTTAAAAAAAAGAAACAAAAGTGCAGGCTTAACTGTTAACTTATGGCACTTTGACTTTATCTCTTGCTATTCCACAGTACTGAACAACAGTTTGGAAGCCACAAAGTCCAAAAACCTTTCTTCATCCTTTGGAAAATGAAAGCACAAAAGTTCATGCATATTCCTTTGCCGTTGAAACAATAGCTGAACAATAATCTGCATGATACATGGGATTTTGTCGCCACTTCTGTACCGACATTGACATCTTCGCAAGTGCCACTTACCACCAGGTAGGGGGCGCTTCACAAGCCTCGTTTTGAAATGGGTCCACTCAGTATGCAGTGGACCCTCATAGTGTTAAATGCCTCTTGGACCATTCTCATGGGTATCAAGAGTCATGTCTAATAAAGATTCAAGTAATTCAAAGCTCACTGGAATCCTAACGGCCCAGTTTTAACATCTCTGGTAGCACTTCCTATCATTCACCTCTCAAACTGTCAGCACATCTTTGTGGTGCATCCTAATTCTAGCACAGTATGTCACGAGTCCCTGCTATCGGCAGCTGAAAAATGGTTGCACTCAACTATATTATGTCAAAAACAATAAATTGACATTAGGGAGTAGCCTAGTTAATTCAGCACAGGCTAATTTTTGACTGTGAATAACTATACAGTAGCTCAGTCTCCGATGAGCTGTTTGGCCAGCTCTGTGACTACCAATTTAGTTATTTCTGTCAGGTTGTAAGTCAGCAGCCAAGTGACTACAATAAATAATAATTCTTTATTAATCTCAATGCTGAGAAATTCCTTCACGGTCGTGCCTGTGTAGGTCAGATGGGATTTGAACTCAGGCCACCCAGGTCTGGAGAAGAACGCTCTACCATGGAGGAATGTAGCTTCCTTTGAGCCCTGTTTAATGTGTAGGTGTTTGAAGCAGCTCAGACTGTTCCTGGTTGAATTTAAAACAAAGGAAATTTAATTTGGATTTTCCTCCAAGTGGCAGTCACTTGTTTTTCTTTTACGTTTCTAGTTGTGCAAAACGCAAAGTCTAAATGTTTGAAACAGAAACTATGTGGTCATTGTGTGGCATTAACTATTTACAGTGAAACCTGTTAGACACTGTTATAAACGGTCAGCACCGATCAGTTTTCAACACAAATGCACCTTGAAAGAGTGAACACACTGACAAGAGTGAGTGCGACCACTATTGTGCAGTCCATATTGACCTCCAACACTGTTAGAGCGAACTAAGCAGTCCTCCGTAAAATGACAAAAGGAAACCACTCTATCCTGCTGACTTTGAACATTGTCTGCTATGGTGATCATGTTCTTGTGTACACTGGTGTGCAGTGTGGGGCATGTGCACGTGGCGGGTGTGTGTGTGTGTGTGGGGATAGTTGATATTGTTCCTACTGATAATATTGCACCGTTGGCACATGCAAGTGCCTGTAAATACTGGATTTTGTTTCAAAATTAAATGCTGAATGTGTTGTACCGGAAAATCTTTTATCTGAAGAGAAGGACAAAGCATTTGCTTTTCATGTAAAAGGAGGGCCGTCCTTTGCCTCCATGACCTCTCCCAGGGAGGAGAGACCACCCCCAAGGAGAAACCACTATTGCTTCCCCAAGGACAGTTGCTCTTCAACTAATCCGTTGGCAGAAGATGGACATTATTTACCTACTTTCATCTGTTAACCCCCCCACCCCCCACTTTCTCCTTCTCCATTATGCCATCCTGTAACTCAGTCTTTCGGATTTTTGTTAGCCTCCTCGACTCCATTAATAAAGAACAAATGAGGACAGAACGCTTAAACTGCCAACCCCCCCCCCTCCCCAACACACACTCTAACCTAGTTAAAGAACACATTGCTGATGCGAGACACAAGAGAAACTCCCCAGTTCCAGCACGCTTTAACATTCCACCACACACTCTGGACAGCATGAAAGTTTCTGCTTTTTGGCAAATGGCTCCAGATGCCATAGACTGCAAGAACATGGAATCTCATTTCATTTCCCATTCTGGCACCATGTCCCCCACAGGACTGAAATTAAAACACTAACCTCTCTTCCACCCACTTCTCTCCTTCTCCTGTTCCTGCTTCTCTTTGTAACACCACCCCCCCACCTCTTTTCACTTACCCTCTCCCCCCACACCCCTTTCACCAGTCCTGATAGAACACATCATTCTATTGGCTATGAGTCTCCTCACCACTGATTGGTGGTTTAGCATGCTCTACTTCCCATGCGCTGTCCCTCTTTCCAGCTATAAAAATACAGTGGGATGAAAAGTATAAAAAGGAAGCCAAAGGCACCAGGAGAGAACTTCCGAGTAACGAGCTCACACTGTTTCACTCCAACAGAGTCAACCAAAGTAGAATAGCCAGAATGAGACTAAATGGACAATACCATCTTATTCGTAAGGATCCAGTGATCTGTAGTTGTGGGGACAGACTTAACACTCCCCATGTCCTGCTAGAGTGTAGCCTAAACAGCCAGGAAAGGGGTCAACTTAAAAATGCTCTGCACAATCTAAACTTTAACTTCAATCTAAAATAATCTCTTCTCCAAAAAAGATAAGAAAATACATAATGGATCTGACAGCGCAGGCAGTAAACACCCACCCAGACATATTAGGTTTAGACATATTTTTAAAAAATTAAATAAAAAGGCAGTAAAAACCACTAAAATAACACCAAGTAAACTATATGACAAGCGTAAATTGTACAGCATTAAAAGTAAAAGGCAAACACAAAAGTAGAGATAAACAGAATGTAGGAATAGGGCGACAGTAGGGTCGACCAGCAAGCACTCCGGCCACCTTGCACCAGCAGCGACAGTGCGCTAGCAGGAAGGCTACCACGTAGCAACACCAGTCCAGAGCACCAAACCACGCCCCCCCTTCCCTCCCCAAGCCCTACTGCATCCCCCCCGTGCGAAATCACCGCGAGGTTGCAAATCAACAACAACTACTCTTTGCCCACACTTTCTTCCTGTCTACCAACTGTGGAAGATCAGCATCTCTGTCAGTTAAGTGACCACTTTATTAGTTGTTGTTTCGACCTGAAGGAGCCATCCCCAAAACACTGACATCCTGTCTTAAGTCTCACCTGGCCTTGTTGTTACCTTATTTACCCCAAGCTGCAGTCACCTGGTTTTTTTTTTCTCTTTAGTTTTCTCCCTCAAATTTGTATCTTTTCAAAGCGTGTGAAGTCTGGACTTGTGTCAGCCTGCTAAAAGTCTCTGAGAGCCCAGGGTTAACCCCAACCCTAACTGATTGCTTTCTGATAGAAATGGCCAACAGCCACAGACTGTTTCTTCGAACAGGATCCATGAATATGACACACTATAAAGACTGAATCGGCTGGATTCAAAAAGACAGCTTCTGACAAATGTGGATCATCAGCATAAATGCTTGACACTGATATTCCAGACAGACCCACTTTACGTCAAGGTATCCCACAGATGGGAAGAATGCATAAAACGAATGAAAGCCTAATGGTGGAAAATAAATGTATCTTTTCAGTCATTAGTTGGAAAAAAAGAGAAAAAAGCTAATCTAAAGTTTTTATAGTAATGATCAACAGATTTTCATGCATGTCATACCTGAAGTTTCGTCTTGTCAGCATGTGCATGGAGCAAGACCACCAAACTGACCTTGACATCATGACAAACTGAAATCAAGCAAATGTGGACCCATGATACTCTGTATGCAGATGCAAATGTGTGCACATATCAAATGTGTTGAAATCCTGTGAGAAGACACATAACACATTTTATATGCACAGTGTCAGCTTCACAAAGTATCAGCTCTTTTCTGAAATATTTCTCTTCTCCCACTACCATTTACCACTATCACCAACACACATGCACAAACACAAACCCCCATCTATCTTTTGTCTCATCTATAGAAAATCTCTCACCCTTGTAACACTTTGACAACAGTACTCACACATATAAATTATATATAATACATGAGCTGCATGATCTCTGTCCTAACATCAGTTGCTTGGATGAAATCAATTGAGCTGAAGGGAAGTAACCATCAAAAATGAAACGTTTGTGTAATTACTGTAAATGTCCAATGAAATTTCTTCCTGCTACAAAAGTACAAATAAACGCAACTTGCCGAAAATTTATTTATTGAAAAAAAACCACCCCCTTGGATCAAACTTGTTAGTCATAATCAGAGACAGCCCCAGCTGTTATTAACAGACGAGATCGCTGCATGTGGCTTAGTCTATTTCACCATTAGTGGAAGCTTTCGAACTGAGCCAGAGCTAAATTCAACGACAGACGACGCAGAAAGCCAACATTTTCGGGGCATTACCCCTTCGTCCAGACAACACAAACAGAGACAAAGATAAAGGCAGAAACAAATAAAGACCACCACCCACCCCCACCCCACAGGCAATTGCTGAATTAGTGGATTGGTGAAGCGGAGAGAAGTCAAGTCAAGCGTATCAACAGACTTGAATTACGACTCACCGTTTTGTTTATGTACTGAAGATCTGGACACTCCTTTTACAGGCTTTAAAAGATACTAAATATTTTGTACTAAGTCGAACAACGACGACAACTTTCCAAGGGCGAAGACCTTGTCGCAAACACGGCGATGGTCAGGCCAAGGGAGGTCAATGTCTGAATAAATGTAGTTCCTTGCAAGTACAACCCCTTGATGCAGGTAGGGGAAGCGTTTTTTTCCCTGCACGTACTCGGAGGGAAAGCCTCAAGTGACTAGACTGAAAAAGGGAAATACAGCGAGAGGTCACAGCGCAACTTCTTACGGTGAACAAAATAAGCCATTGTGGTGAAGACAGTGGATTGTTTTTCACAGCTCAAAAGTGTCAGGACTCGTGCCGTTGTGAAAACGAACGCTATCCGAGGCGCCCCCCCCCCCCTCGCTGCGCATGTGCTCGTGGTGTTCAAGTTTCTGCAGTGTTTTTACAGAATTTTGCTGTTAATACACTGATCTAGAGTT
>SMGT01008030.1:63884-74295 GCA_004794575.1 Lanistes nyassanus | reverse complement strand
GTTGAAGAAACTTTGTGACAGATAAAGTGAACAACTTTAGTTTATTTTGAGCCAGTTTTAAGAAATATGTTTGCAATAAGCAAAATCAATTTAGTTTTCAGAGTTTAATAATTTACAGCATTGTCCATCGAAAATAATGTAGGACTGGAAATGGCGTGAGTTCTTATTTAAAGGTAGGGAGAGATGTAATGTTGTTACTAAAGGGAGAGTACCCAGAATGGGAGCTCTCGAGAAGGGAGGAGAAGAAAAGCAGGGACAGGTTTTGGGCGCGAGGAAAACACCATTATATAGGAGTATTAATCTTATTGTTTTGAACACCTTGAGAATAAAGTTTGGAAACAAAACGAGAAACATTATACCACCCTCCCCTCTCAAACCACAAACCTTTGTAAAAAAAAAAAAAAATTCACCAACTGCTGAAATTACAATTTTTTAATCTCACTTGTCAAGAAATTTCATGCTGCCTGCGTCTAGTGTCAATATCCTGCAAGATAAATTTAAAGTTGCTGATCTTCTCCTAATACTGTCCTTTACATCATTACAATAGGTACATCTGCCTGTAGATATTCCTTGTTCATTTTTAGAAAAACAAACATGTTCACAGGTCAGATATTGATAATGACACTTACCCAGTGGTGTGTTATGTTTACCATTTCTATTATTCTAACTTTGCCTTCATTGTAAGACAGTATCACTAGTTTGGATAAGGTAGGTTCTCAGTCATTTCCTAAGTGTGTGTTGGTCATTTCTAAAGTGTACAGATGTTTTTGTGTATCAGGTTCCAGAACACATCGAATACACTAGGCACCTCTCATACTACTGGTATTAGTGTCTAGAAACACTGTGATCCTAAAATCTACCTCAGATCTGACTGGAGAAGTAATTCAGCATACTATAAATCTCCAGAATCGGGATAGAGCTTTGTTTTGTTTTTTAATGTACGAAAACAACATTTAAAAAATATACGCAGACAGTGACAGTCCATAAGTAGCCCATTGAATACCATGTTATCTGAACTGTATATGTAAAAGAAGGTTTCATATTTTTTATCATGACAGTGTTTAACAATTCTGACCAAATGTGTTAGTCGTCGTTCCCGTATTTTAATGCTGCTAAAAGATGAGTTTAATGTTGAGATGGAAAGATCACTTGCCCAAAGCACATGCCATAGCAGCTCCCACCATTCCCCCTCCTGCTATTGTTACATCAGCACGATCCAGATCAGATGATGAGTATGCCGTACAAAGGTGTCGAAGATTTTTTCTAATGTGCCTGCTGCACGCCCGAAAACCTGTAGTCCATATCACAGCCATCGCCATCACGACGATCAAGTATGTAACCTTCCAAATTTTGGGCAGCGAGTAGTCTCCCTTGCCATATTTTTTATTTCAACCATTTTAGAAGGATCATTCTGATCGAAGACCAATGCCAGTAAAATTTAGGAAGTTTAGAATTTCTTTTACCACGCATTTATAGTTTGGTTCAGAGTGTAAATGTTACTGATTCGATGAAAGGAACAGGGGTCTGTTATTGAGATGTGCATGATGCGTTCTTTCCCTTGTGCTGCCAATGTAATTAAACTGGTGCCTCTTGCGACAGTGCCTCTGTTAGTCTGTAGCACCGAGCCGTGATGCTGAACCTGACTCTAACCTGTTTACCCTCAAGCTGACCGTTGTCTGACGAGACCACTGTGGATAATCAACTCGACCACAGCACGGAGATGACTCAACCGTCATACAAATACAAAGCAACAAAAAGGACAGTTCGATTTCCAGTCAGGTATGCAGTCACTAGCACTCGATCGTCGGCGTGAAGTTGGGTTCAAGGGGTGCCAGTAAAAGGTGGGGGTTACTCGGCCTTTTTTTTTTTTTTTTGATCTTACAAAGGACGTCGCTGTATGGCGGCTTGAAGTGTCGTTAGTGCCATAGGGCGTTGTAACCAACTCAGTAAACACAAACTTCGCCAAATGAATGGCTGTTTGGTTTACTTTTAGTTGTGGGAAATCTACTTTTTGATTTGGTCATTTAAAGATTATTGCTTGGGTCTAGGCGGCAGAAAATTTGAAGCCATTGTATTTTGGCCAATTTGCAACTTGGTTTAAATCTTCTTTCACCTTTCCTATTCCTAAATATCTAGGTTTATGTTGGTACTTGATTTTGCTTATCTCCACTTTTCCTAACAGGGAGGTATCAGAGAACTATTTTAACATATTTAGCACATTTTGGGAGTTCTTCAATCATAATGTTGAAGAGTAAGGAACTTAGCATGCTTTCTTGGAGACTCTATTACTAAGCTTTTTCAAGCTGAGGGTGGGGTATGTGTTTATTGCTCAACATCCCACTGCAAAGTGGCTATAGGGTGGTGTTGCTTGTGGACATTTAACCAGCTACATATTGAGTCACCATGATGTCTGCTATATTCCTTAACCATTTCGGTGCTCTTGGGTACATTGTTTGTGTGGTTGTTGACTTTCTTGGTACTTTTCTGTTCTTCCCTTAAAATGTAGCTTGTGGATATGAAACTTCCATTTATGAAAGCACATAAATTCAAATATTTTATTAACATGGGCATGCGAGAACTATATCAGTATGTTCAGAGTGTTTTAATGAGGAGGATAACAAATTTAGTTCACTGATTTATCATGGGTTGAATCCCAAATATGAGTCAGAAATTCCTATAAATCCTTCCTTTATAGTTTGTCCACAGTTACAAGCAATTAACACGATTTGCCGTTAGTGTCTGCTATACACTGATCAATGATTTTTATTCCACTGATTACGATCGACAGTTTATTAAGGCGTCATATAGATAGATCATAAGGAGTACGAGCAATAATGATGATTACTATTAAGAAAATTGGAACATTTTAACCACAAAAACCAAAAAAATCTATCATATCAGCGAGTCATGTTTTCATGGGGTTCTTTATCGTGATCGGTGTCTCGAGCTAGACAGCACATGCGTTTCTTCTCAATATTCTGGGAAGCTAATGTCTCAAACATATAATGGATTTAAATCTTTTCCTCCGTCTTCTATTTTTCAAGCAGTCCAAGTGAACATGATCACCAAATCAGTCTGTTCACCCACTGTTCATATTGCTTTAGTTGCCTCATGTAGTTTACCCAAAAGGTTTTCTTCATTTGCTGCAGTTGTTTGGGTCAAGTAGCAAGGTTTTCACTGGCTGAGAAATTCGCCTTTATCTGCCTTTCTGAGGAGCCCCCATAATTAATTCGACAATTGCAAATAGCAATGACTGATTTAGCGTACTTCATGTAGGGAAGCTGGACGAAATGGTATTTCTGCCCGCATCCCTGGCAGACTGAGAATACAGCATGTCTGGCACGGTGGCCTTTGTGCTTCATCAGCTGCAAAATTCGCCCATAAACAAACTGTCACACTAACTTGGAGCTGAACTTGTTTCCTAATTCCAGTCAACCTGTGTTGTCTAAGGTTCACTTTTATTGCATTGTCATGCTGGAGGAAGGCGGTGTGTGTGTATATGTGTGTGTGTGTGTGTGTGCTGGGGGTAGGGGGTATGGTGGAATCACCAAAGACAGCGTGAGGAATATGGCATAGTGCCTGGCAGAAGTGATGGTCAGTAGGAGAGTTTCTGAGTGCCATATGTACTTTCTTTATCGTTTCTCTTCTGCTTATCTTCCCTTCAGAGTGGTCTGGGGTCAGACAGGGTCAAAACTATGGGGATAGAGTGCCTGTAGGAGACTGTTTTGTATCCATCATTGGGCCTAGATTAGCTCACCTCAGATGGCACTTGGCAGATGGTATCAAAGCTCCACACAGCTAAAGCATGACATTCTTTAAGAACTTATACACTTCAAATTGGGGCACTGGGTACTCGGTTTTGGCATAATTACATTGTCATTACATTTGTCATTGTAATGACGGCTGCAAAGTATCCGGCTTGTGCACTGAAAACTATGCACCATGTAAAGCAAGCGAAAGATTTTTTAGCTGTAAAAGTTGTTAGTAGATGTGCTTGTATACTTTATCATAAACAAAAATAGTTTAGAGAAGGGTTCTTCTTTCTCTACAAGCTTCGCACTCAGACTGTTGACTGCAGTCAACAATAAGAAAGCTCATCCCACTGGTTCGTTTTGGGGGCGGGGGGATTCCCAATTTTTTTTTTTTACACAGCTGACCTCAGTAGCTGTCAGCTTCCTAACACATTTAAGTATGAACAGGCAATAACATTCATGCAAGCCATCCCAGGTCTGGTTAGGTTACAGTATATGCATACGTACATGTCAGTGGTAAATGTGGTTCAAGGATTCAAATCGCAAATTATTAGTTACATTAGGAGTGTTTTTGGTCTCAGCATTTGGGTTAGGCCTATGGTGGGGTTAAGGTTAGGGTTAGCATTTTGCCACTATATGTGCATGTGCAATCTGTATGTGGGACCATATTTCTTGGTGGACCGAATTTCTTGAGGCACAAAACAATCCCAGGAGGATGAGGGGATGTTTCAGTGTACAGCAGGATGAGGAGGATATTTTAGTGTACAGATGGATGAGGGGTATGTTTATTAAGTGTACAGCAGGATGAGGGGATGCTTCAGTGTGCAGGAGATGAGGGGATGCTTTGCTGTACAGCCTTTGGCTGCTTGCACAAGTTACATGATTCATTACTTGGCCACTTTATTACTGAAAGCAGAACATATATTGTGCAGAATAGCTTTTACTTGCAATCTACACAAACGAGTTTAAGTAGACTCTAGCTCATTGTCTAGAGCGGTGTCTTGAAAGTGTGGGCTTCATTAATTGCTGCTAATGAACTAGGACACGGGGTTACGTGTTGGGCAGGTCAAGTGGTAAGGTTAAGACTAGGATTGCTGTGGTGGCACATGATATGTGACCTGTAGTTGCTGTGCGTGTAACTACAGGTTGTAATTTATCGCTGATAGTTGTGACATTCAATACTGACTGCTATTTTTTTCATTAGTAGAAGATAAAGTGAGTGCCTCACATTTCACATCCATCTGTGTGTCAGAGTGTCACGTAGCACACTTGCCCAGGCTCACACACACCAGGCAAGCTAGGGACGCTGCTTTTCCTTGCACAAGACTCCCTGCACACAAGTACTCAACACCACAGTGACATGAAAAGGATGCCCCGTACAATCCACAAGACTCCCTGCACACAAGTACTCAACACCACAGTGACATGAAAAGGATGCCCCGTACAATCCACAGTCAGTCTCGCTTCACACACTGTTTTCTACTTGAAGCTTGTGCCACTTTGTCTCGTTGCATCATCTCGTAGACGGACGAACTTTACAAGCCGTACACGGCCTGCATAGAACATAGTCTTAGTTCAGCTGCACATGGGATTCTTGAATGTCCTTCCTCACTTTTGAAGTACGTAGACTTATAACCAACTCACTTTCTGATTGACGGTATTAAGAAACAACTTTTATTTACCTGCCATCCAAGCTTTCTTCCATGTTTCAGGGAACTTGATTTTGTAACGAATGGCACACTGAACACCAACCTTGAGAACCTCTTTGCTTCTTAGTTCAAAGTAGAGATTTGCTGCTTTTCCCAACTATTCTTCTAGTATTTTCTCTTGCCCATCGTTAAACACATGATTAGGCAAATTGTAGCCTTCGTGCGCTAAGTACGCACTCAACATTGTGGGTGAATCTGACCAGTATACCGTATGTCAGGGTCGCTTGCAATGGCCTGTGGAAGTGCAGTATAGTTCACTCATCATCTGATTGGGTCAAAATATCATTAACACCAATTTTCCCTTCATCGCTATCACCTGTGACATGAGCAGTGGTCGGCAGAGTCCGTACACGGCTTTGACTTATCAAAGGTTTTCCACATGATGTGGATGAAGAGATGGGGTTCTGTTGGTGGTTGTCAGACACCTGGACACACGCACACACTTCTGTCAGCATGACTATCAGTCTTGGACAGTATGTTGACACTTAACATTCTTGACATATCAACAGTTTTTTTTTGTTTTGTTTTATTCATCCATCCATACTTGTTCTGTGTTTCTGATGGACAGGAGTGCAGCACAGAGATTTAGATATGACTATCACGGTAGGTGATTCACCCACATTCAAACTAACATAACTACGAATGCTGCAGAATACACTTTCTTTATCTTATCATCAACTTTTACTTATATTGAGAAGAGTAAAGATCTTACCAACAGGTGTATCTGATGTACACTATGCCCATGCAATTTTTACCACCCAGACATTTCTACATGGATTTTAACTAAAGGACTGATCACTGGCGCTTTGTCACCACAGCAGCAGCATTGTGTTTGTTCAGTGCATGTACTCTCTCTGGAGGTTGCCACCATATAGGCCAAGTTGCCAACAGTGTAAAACCTAACCTAACTCTAACTTCTTGCCAGGAAACTCTTGCCAACCAGCCGCATCTAACATACTTTATAACCAACAAAGATCTTACCAACAACCCACATCTAACCTTCTTTGTACCAAAACTTCTTACTAAAACCTCAAATCTAACCTAGTTTATAACCAACAAAGACCTTACATCTTGCAAGAGAGGGCTATTCAGAACTCGAGAGGGGACTAGTCAGAACTCGAGAAGTAACCAGCGAGAACTACATAGATTTTTAGCAAAAAAGATACCTGCATTTCCTGAATGACTTGCGCTACAGCACTGTAGCCGTTTTGGAGAAGAGAATCCAGGAAGGCCATGTAGGCAGCCCGTCCTCTCTGAAGTACAGCCCCTATGAGCACTGTCCACGCATGCGTTGGGTGGTGGCGGGACTGCCTCATCAGATGGCACTCCCACTCTGACAGTACGCCACCCTTCAGCATAGCTGGCAGCAGTTTAATGGGGTTAACAACTTCGCAAATGAGCGCCATATTGGACTTCAGGCAGTGGGCGTAGTCACATAGTTCAGTCTCTTCTAGTTCCTTGTGATGTACCTGGTGCTGCTGCTGTAGGGACAGTGCCAAATGAGATTTTATAGAGCTGTATGAGTGGATTCCTCAATACTACTACTGCATGGGTATAGATTTTCATGTCATGTTTTCATGTCTGGTTTGCAATAGCCAACACCTCAAGGAGCTGAACGGCCCACCAAAAACGATCTCGATGTTATAAAGCCTTACAGACTATAACAGGAAAGTATAACGCCTGTACCAACGTGCCAAATACCGTCTCAGCATGTACAGATAATGCACTGTCCACTAAAACGTGGGTCAACATTGAAGCTAAAATCGGGGAGCGCCTCTAGCGGCCGGCGGGTGGCACTTTAATCATAATAAGTGTAGATTTTTAACGCGCGAGAACACATGTCATGCACACTTCGCGCGGACGAGGCACACAAACACTCTAATGAAAACAACGGACACACACACACACACAGAGGGAGAGATGAACGCAACACTGACCAACAGGTTGGGATACAGATCGTCCTTCAGTCACAGGTGGGTGGAAAAGTATCATAAGAGAGGAGGAACAGAGAAAGTTGTAAGTTAATGCAGACAGGCAATCGGGACGTCAGTCAAGGTACTTGCGAAAAAGAAAAGTTTTTAAGTTACGTTTGAAAGTCTGTAGTGATGGGGAGTGGCGAATGTTGTGGGGAAGTGAGTTCCATTGGGTGGATGCCGAGAAGGTGAACATGCGCTGTCCATATGTTTTTGTCCTGATGCGGGGTACTGCGAGAATGCGATCGTCTGAATAGGAGCGGAGCTGTCTCAGTGGAGTGTAGATTGTAAGAAGTTCTGAAAAGTAGCTGGGGCATGCACCGGTGAAGAAATTGAAACAGAGAGTAGACAACTTGTAGTCGATGTGAGCCTGAATGGGGAGCCAGTGCAGAGTGCGAAGTAGTGGTGTGGCATGGTCTGTTTTGCATGCTTTCAGGACAAGGCGAGCGGCCGAGTTTTGAAGTTTCTGTAACTTGTGTAGCAGATACAGAGGACAGCCGGCTAGCAAGGAATTGCAGTAGTCGAGTTTAGACAGAACGTAGGCACATATACAGGTGTTTGCAACCTGGTCGGACAGTAGGTGACGGAAGCGGCTGATTTTGTGAGTTCAGAATACGCGGATCTGCAGATGATGGATTGGTGCTTGTCCAGTGTCATGTTAGAGGTAATAGTAACACCGAGGTTTCTTGCTGAGTCGGCCAAAGGGAAGTCATCCAGTATTGTTTGGCGTGGTTATAAGCTCTTAGATCATAGTGTGTGACAAGCTGGAGCAAAGTCTTATGCGTAGAAAATATTTATTCATTCATACATTTTAAATGTGGTGTCTGGAAAGAATAACAACAGATGAGTACTATAATTCAAACAAAGCATACACAGCCTAAATCTAACCACGCCAGATCGAGATCCAACTTCTTGTGCAGTTTGTGCAGATAGTCTCTCGCCCTGCTCTCTCTCTCTCTCTCTCACACACACACAGTGTTCAAGAAAACGTGCTGCTTTAAGCCTGGCATTATTATAACACACGATTCGAGAAATAAAACCAAAACAAACGTGACATACAAATCTAGACCACCAGCCAACCACAGATCACGTACTTTCCGTATATGTTTATGACAACTAGAAGCACATTGTGTGCACATATTACAGGCCGAATTTTCCTTATCTCTTTCGAAAAGGAAAAAAAGAGATCCTGTGCATTTCCTTTGAATGTTTGAACAGCTATTTGCAGAGCAGTAAGTGTGATGCTCTGGTTTGCAAAAATACGTTTCACATGGGGACTGATAGACCCCTTTTGTGCTAAGCGCTCACCACGTGGTGGCGCTGCTGATCGGTGGCAACACTTTTGCGAGCGGCGTGCAACCATCTGTGTACTCACCGGAGGACAAACTTCCAGTAAGAACTTCTCTCCCTGTAGAAGCAGGTCTACTATGTGTTGAGCAGACGTTGCCTGCAAAGCCTGTAGGAATGCTGGGAAAGCAAGAGACCCGCGTGACGGCAGCACATACAGCAGGTAGCGGGTGACAGCACGTGGCCCCTGAAGCTCCAGGTTTGATAGCTGCCTTATGTCAGATACGGTCAAAATGTTTTCCTTGCTCAGAACTTTAAATACTGACCTAGCAGGAACCTCAGCCAGAAGAAAGTCTTCATTTGCCTTCAGCAAGGTCTTGTGTACTGGCAGCATGCTGAAACATTCAAAATGGTGAGCACAGCTAGCTGCCTCCTTACGCCTTCCTTAGATCGCGAACGCTCAGTGTGACTAGGCCATAAAGGTCAAGGTCGTCCCGTGACCTGTTTTAGGTCGTGGAGTGGGGACGTCTGAGACCACCACCCTTCTGTGGCCTAGCATCGTGGGTGGGGGGGGGTGCAATCTCATCTCCCTCTGCCTTACCTTCGCTGTCATGGGTCAGATACTCCAGCTGGGTCGACTAAGGGAAGCGAACCTGCGCCTTTGGGTTCGGAGACCAAGTTTCTAACCGCTTCCTCTTGTATCTATACTTAGGTCATAAAGTTTGCTTAGTTTTAGGTTGCAAGTATAGTGGTAACTTTGTATTGATAGTGCATTTAAGGGTGCTAACACAATTTATTTAGGGGGTTTCTTTATTTTATGATTGGCAAAAGTAACTCATGACTTGTGCAAAACATTTATAGCCACAAACGAATATAGAATCTTTTGAGATTAAATGCTTCCACATTCTCAGCAGAATCTCCTGGACGGAACACAAAACAAACGTCTGCGTCCACAACAGGCAGACTGGCTGGTCCGCAGGAGCCTGTCCTCGCCGCCATCAAGAAAAGGACGCTGGTATGGTTTGGCCACACTACACGTCACATTACACACCACACGTCACATTACACACCACACGTCACATTACACACCACACGTCACATTACACACCACACGTCACATTACACACCACGCGTCACATTACACACCACGCGTCACATTACACACCACACGTCACAATACACACAACACGTCACAATACACACAACGCGTCACAATACACACAACGCGTCACAATACACACCACGCGTCACAATACACACAACACGTCACATTACACACAACGCGTCACATTACACACAACGCGTCACAATACACACAACACGTCACAATACACACAACACGTCTGCTGTAATTTTGCATGATTTCTTTTGATGCATGCACAAAGTCGAGCTCACCAGTAATATTGCCAAAATAGGTCAGCGTATTTACCGACTGCTTCAAACAGTGTACGTAACGGCTGAACAGGAAGGCACCCGGGGCTGTACACAGTCCCGTTATTCTGCTTCTTCTTGGCCTCGGTGGTCTAGGGATCAAGGCGTCCGCCTCCGAGGCAGATTCGCATCCCGGCCGAGTCATACCTAAGACTTAGAAATTGACAATCTAGTACCTGCCCTGCCAGACGCCTGGCACCACAGGGAACAGTACTAGGACTGGTTGGCCCGGTGACAGTATAATGGGACTGGGTGGGAC
>SMGT01008030.1:31235-52321 GCA_004794575.1 Lanistes nyassanus | reverse complement strand
TATAGACAGTACTGTCGTCATTACAGACACCGCGCCTACACACAGGTATAGACAGTACTGTCGTCATTACAGACACCGCGCCTACACACAGGTATAGACAGTACTGTCGTCATTACAGACACTGCGCCTACACACAGGTATAGACAGTACTGTCGTCATTACAGACACCGCGCCTACACACAGGTATAGACAGTACTGTCGTCATTACAGACACCGCGCCTACACACAGGTATAGACAGTACAGTCGTCATTACAGACACCTTTGCCGTAATGGTAAAATGTGTACTCAGTACAGGCTGCATTGTCATAATTGTAAATTGTGTTGCGTTTATAAATATCATCGTCGTTATTGTAAATTGTGTTGCGTTTATGAATATCATTGTCGTTATTGTAAATTGTGTTGCGTTTATAAATATCATTGGCGTTATTGTAAATTGTGTTGCGTTTATAAATATCATTGTCGTTATTGTAAATTGTGTTGCTTTATTTAAATATCATTGTCGTTATTGTAAATTGTGTGGTATTTATAAATAGCATTGTCCTAAGTATTGATACCGTTGCGATTTTAGCTTCATCTTCATAATGCTACACAGAATTGTCTGAACTGCTTAATGCCTGTTTTGGAGAGGATACATGTATTACCCGTAGATTAAATAGGCTGAGACCGGTCAAAATATTTCTTATAATGTGCACCCTCATGTTGGTTTGAACTGTGGCATTCAAGGAACGGTTACGAACTGAAATCACCTTGCTGGAGGATTGTGAAATCTGTATTCTCCTGTCCTCAGTCTTTGGCCCAGCGTCTGAAACCAAATCGTTTGACTAGGTTTCCTTAAAGCACGTTATGTAAATTCGTCATGCTCATTTAAGCTAAAGGAGACGGAAACAAACTGAGTTCATTTCATATGTTTTGTAAAACGATTACCAACTGTACCTAGATTTCGTCTTATCTGAGAAAGACAGCTGATGACAGCTTACCTTGCACCTGTTTGTTCCAGGAAGGAGCATGGGCACTGGATCTGAAGCCGTCCACCTGCAGCAGGCAGCGCAGCACAGCAAGGTCGCGTGCAGGACTGTGGTGCATACACGCGCGTTTCACCTGTTGAAAAACCCGGATGGAACGACGCTCCTCTTCAAATTTCCTGACGCTAGCTTGAATCTCCAACACCAGGCGGCTAGAGGACGTAGGTTTGGACCTTTGTTGTTTGTCGCCACTCACCACATGGCATCCTTTCCCTTCAGCCACTTTACCTCCTCTCGCCACTTGAAGTCCTTTTCTGCCCAAAACTCTGCAGGTATTTTTCTCCGCAAGCTCTTTCCCTGAAGGCACCTTATTTAAGGAGGGGTTAGCAGTGTCACCGCTGGCATCCGTGCCATCATTATCATTATCATCATCGATGCTGAAGAAATGAGGGGTGTCTGCTTCACGACTTCCATATATGGTGGAGTTACTTCCGTTGTGGGTGCTGCTAGCTGCCTCACTAGCGCGTGCAGACCTGCTGCTGACGTGCCGGCCCTTCACTTGCTGCTGTGGGACGCGATTCTGCTGCTGGAATTCAAGATTCTCTTGCTGGCGTCGTCGGTGACGAGGTTGTTGCTGGTGTCGGTTTTGCTTTCTTGGTGACAGGTTGCTATCTTCAGACGCAGCTATAGTCGCAGCACCGTCTTCAGCGTTGTCGCACACTGTGGTGGATGTGGGTGCTTGCTGCGTGTTGCTAATCGCGGTGTTTCCAGTCGTGTTGTTAGGGTTAACTTCCGTGAGTTTTGCGGGCCCAGATTCTTTGCCTTCGTCTTCTCCTGTGTTGCGAGTCTCTCTTCCCTGGAGTGTGACGATCGCAGGCCTGGGTGTCCCTTTGGCTCCACCACCCAAGCTGTCGTTTGGCCCAGCAGGCTGGGTGCCTTCGCGTCCTTGTGTCGGCTTGTCTCCGTACTGATGCATCCCCATATTTTTGCAGCCATCTGGAGTTGTATCTTTGATTTCACTAGCTTTGGTTTCCAACACGGGTCTGGCTTCATGTTCACCGGCTGCTGTATCTCGTAAGTGAACAGCCGCCCGATCCCTTGATTCCTCAGAGGATGCGTAATGGAAGCGACCTATTGTTCTGTTGTTATATTTAGTAACAAGGTTTTCAGACAACGCACTCATTGCATTCTTATACTCGTCTAAGGGCAAGCCGTTGGCCGTTTGGTTCGACTTGAGGCTATCCGGACTTGAGCTCTGGTGTTCACAGCCGGGTGTGCAGTGGTCGTCAGCTGCCTGCAGCTCGTCGTCTGTCGGTGCTTGGTGCGTCTCTGTAGTGCCGATGGTGGCCATGTCTGTGACAGGGGTAGTGGGCGGGATTCCAGCGTCCGTGAAAGGTCTGTCTTCTGTCTCTGTTATTTGCTTTTTCTTTGTGTCGTCTGTGGCCACGGACAGTGCCTCAATAGCTAGAGTACTTGTTATCCCCAGGCCAGGTTTGTTTTCGATGTCAGTGACATTTTTCTGTCCTGTGTAGACTGTGGCCATATCTCTTGGCTCAGCTGCAAGTGTGTTTCCTGTTTCCGCAGTCGGTGTGTTTTCCATCTCCAAGCTAGGTCTGTCTTCTGAGTCTGTTAAAACTTTCTGTCCTGTGCTCACTGTGGGTGTGGGTGTGTCTTCTGTGTCAGCGCTTCCTCTCTTAGTAGGTGTCTCCATGGCAAATACGTCTTCATTTACTGTGGCACTGGTGCCTGTCACCTCTGTCGAAGACGCATTTGTAATCCTTGTCACAAGGGTTATCCCCGACTCTGTTATAGGACCGCTGTGTGGCAGGTCTCTGTCAGTGTCGCCAGCACTGTCATGAGCTGTAGGCGTCACACTAGTCGCCATGTCTGCACCGCGTGGGGGCGCTTTGTGTGGGGCGCCGGCCTGATCGAGCGCGAGCGACTGGCTGGAGCTTTCTCTGGCGGGGCTGGAGGTCACCACTACAACCGTAACGGCTGACGCTTGCACGTCTTCAACAACCGCGTGATCACGTCTTTGCCTGTCACGCGACTGGTTTAAGTCATCCGTGCCAAGGAGCCCACGTTCTTCTGGTTTCTCCTCTGCGACCTTTAACCCTGCAGTGACCTTGGTAGCCGACAGTCCGCCTCGAAACGAAAGATAGTCTGCAGCCTCCTTGTGACTTTTGGCTACAGCGGCGTCGTAACAGGTGTAGCCCTTGCCCTGAATCAGTCAATAGCCACACAAATATACGTGCACACACACACACACCCGAAGTATACATAAGCGCACGTATATATACGAATACATGTAGGGGAGCGTGCGCACGCACACACACACACACCCCATCGTCATCTCAGACTGAGTCCCGTTTCCCACTTTCTCTCATAATGGAGAAGCTGCGAAACCCAGGTGGCGGGGGTGACCGTCTGTTAAGCCCGAAAGCTGTTTGATCCAGAAGGGAGAGAACCTAGAGCAAAATTACACCCGGAGGGGGGGGGGTCATTAGACAAAACGGAGAGATGCTGTCATCTTGGACTGGAACTTGTGTAGCCAGAAACCGACATGTGTTGTTTGGACCGATGGAACTGTGTATTGAACTGTGAACAGCAGGTGTTGCCGGGGAGGAAGGACTAAGTGAAAGTCGCTTGCACGGTCCCTTTTTGTGGAAGATATTTTTGTCGTGAGTGCTCTGCCCCTGCAGCTACAGACATCGTCAGCTTCTTTTGTTTCGTCATCAATATTATCGCTATCATGGTTGCTGTCGGTGTTACACCAATGTCCACGTGTGAGCCTGCGTGTGACTGTTGCATTGTGGGTTTGCGTGCTGGCGAGTGTGCGCACCTTAAAAATTGGCGTTTGATAAATCATATGAGTATTTTCATTTTCGCTCCTGGCACGTTTCCTACAACTATTTATCGTGTAATTAAGAGCCAAAGGTTCATCAGCATCAGTTAATCTTTCATGAATGTGTCCTTTTCCTTCGAGTAGCAAATTACACATTTTCTTTGCGTTTCATTTCCCTTTCTCGTGAAACCCTAACCCTAACCCTTGGCTTTCTCGTGAAACCCTAACCCTTAACCCTGACTTTTTCTCCTTCAGTTCAAAATTTCGTTTTTCTCAGCAGCAGTTAATAGCTGAACGGTTTGTTTCAGTCCACATGCGTTGTTATCAACGGACCTTTGTCGTCATGATGGCATTGGCACTGGCCCCGCGGTCTAAGAGGACTTTGGCCAGACGGAGATTGTTGGTCAGCGCCGCAATGTGAAGACACGTGCGCCCCTCCGTGTTGGCCACGTCAACAGATTCCTTGGCTGCAACCCGTCCATCCAGTAGGAACTCCACAATCTCTGTGATAGCAACAGAACCGTAAGGTCAAACCTGTCGTTGGCATTTTTGTCAATACAAACTAACCATCGGTATTATTTCTATGAGTACAAAATAAGTATAATGTCAATAGGGGTTTCCATGGAAAATAAAAACCATCATACCAATACCAGTTTCCATGCTTGCAATCTACGAGGTGAATTTAGTATTGACTCAGTAAGAAGTTTACCATTCTGTCAGACTGTTCATGGAAGTCTGTCATCACAGCATAGACTGCGGAGTCTGAGGAACTGCGAATAGGGTATGCTGTGTAGGGTGGAGGGTGGGTGAGGAGTGGAAATCCAGGTAGGAGTGTGAATCTGTTGCCTTGTAGTGAATGGTGGTCACTTGGTGGCCGTCTTGCAGGGTGATGCTAATGTCGAGGAAAGTGACGGACGTGCTTGAAATGGTGTGGGTGTGTCAGATGGAGGGGTGCTGTGTGTATTGGAAGTGCTTGAAATGGTGTGGGTGTGTCAGATGGAGGGGTGCTGTGTGTATTGGAAGTGCTTGAAATGGTGTGTGTGTGTCAGACGGATGGGTGCTGTGTGTATTGGAAGTGCTTGAAATGGTGTGGGTATATCAGACGGAGGGGTGCTGTGTGTATTGGAAGTGCTTGAAATGGTGTGGGTGTGTCAGACGGATGGGTGCTGTGTGTATTGGAAGTGCTTGAAATGGTGTGGGTGTGTCAGACGGAGGGGTGCTGTGTGTTGTGTATTGGAAGTGCTTGAAATGGTGTGGGTGTATTAGATGGAGGGGTGCTGTGTGTGTTGGATGTTCTGCAGTAAGTGAGACTCTGACAGTGGGGTAGCATCCAAACCGTCATCAGTGTAGCGGCTGCACAATCCAGGTGTGGGGTCCGTGTAGCTGTTGTGCATGTTATGTTCAAGCCCACCCATCAAAACGCAGGCATGGCTGGGTCCCATCTTGGTTCCCATGGCAACGCCACTGATTTGGTGGAAATCTGGCCTTTAAACGAAAAGGTGTTGAGTGTGAGGACCAGCTCCGCCAGCTAATCAAAGTGTTGCTGGTTAAGAAGCTAAGTTCAGTATAATGTTGACTCTTTCGCAAAAAGTGAAAGCATGGTGGAGAGGGTTGGGCCGATTCCTAAAGCCCTGCACAACAATTTGTCAAGTCACAGAAAGTAACTATAGCATTAGATTGATAATATGTATCAACGACGACATCAAAATGATGTTAACAGCAATTGATTTTTAAAGTTTTATTTGTTACTGTAAAATATCCTTAAAATATTCCTGAAAAAGGAAGTGGCCCTATATTACAGACACTGACATTTATCAAAAAGTGATAGTGTGATCTCCAGCCAAGTTTGAGTTTTTCTGCGCACATCACACGGAAAAGGGAAAAAATTGCCTGTGGGATGCAGCTCTAAATGTGTGTACTGACTATGAAAGCAAGTGTTTTGTAGGATGCAGGGAGCGTTCACACCCCCACATGTCAGGGTTATTGTGTTGTAGGATGCACTGCAGGGACTGTTTACACACACACATGGCAGGGTTATTGTGCTGTAGGATGCACTGCAGGGACTGTTTACACACCCACGTGTCAGGGTTATTGTGTTGTAGGATGCACTGCAGGGACTGTTTACACACCCACGTGTCAGGGTTATTGTGTTGTAGGATGCACTGCAGGGACTGTTTACACACCCACGTGTCCAGTTTGCGCCGCTTCATGTATAGGATAGTCTCCCTTGAGGGCCGGTCTCCACAGATCGACGCCTTTGCATCTCAGACTTTCTAGCATGTCACGTGATCCCTTGAGGGCAGCGCAATGAGCCGTGCTGCGACAATCGGGGTCAGGGTTAGATTAAACCATGTCACCTTGATTAACAACAACAATAAAAATAATGATTACGGTATTTTTTGGGCGCCAAATTGCACAGTAACCCAAGGAACAGCCAATCATTCCCGCACACATTCCCCCAAAATAATAGATGATATATATATAAATAAAGCACAGCAGGATATTTGTGTACGCTCACCTTTCTCCCTGACAATACAGTCACAGGACATTTGCCATATGCAGATACTCTGCAATGTATATCTTAGACAATATATCTAGAGCACCATAGCCATGAACAGACCATGGAACAGGAAGTAAGATAAAAATAATAATACAATATTGTTATACATGTATATAGCACAGCAGTGAACAGACACGGCTCATTTACTTGCATACAGAGCAACAAGATTTGTGTAGTACAGTAGTAAGTTCACACACACACACACACAGAGAGAGCGAGAGAGAGAGAGAGAGAGATTCACTTGTCTATAGCACAGCACAGGCCTTTGTTTTAGGTCGTAGCTGAGTGGCCTGTATGAGACTTCGGTAACAACCAAGAGAACTTAGCAAAGCAAGACTTAGACAAGACGTCAACGTTTAGGGGTTTGATCCCTTCTTCAGGACCCTTATTGACCCCAAGCAACAGTCAGTTGCTTCGTTTGTCTTTACTTTGTACGGGACTTCACACTTTTCTGTGGGCAGCACCATGTCCTCTCCTTCTGTGTCTTACTTTCCGTGACCCTGTGTCAGGGACCCATTCCCAGCTGGGGGAACTGGGGGAAAGTGTGCTGCAGTACTCGGGTTTCGAACCACTCCGTGACAGCATCTTCGGGTTCGCGGAGGCCCGGGCTTTAACCACTCGGCCATCATCTTCCTTTCGTCTGTCTAGAGCCACGCAAATGTTGGCATCTGAAGTACACTTGTCTCCATTGACGTCAATATCGCCGTTTGACGTAAGCTTGTCTACATTCACGTCAATATCGCCATTTGACGTGAACATGTCTACATTCACGTCAATATTCCCGTTCGACATGAACCTGTCTACAGCGCCAAACGATTACCTGCTGAGTGACAGACTTTAATCACTGCTGTTGGCAACTGCTCACCTTCTGCCTCGACTGTCGGTGTGTGAGGCGTCGGCCCCCAGCGTCAGCAAGGCGTGTACAGTCTGTGGGTGACCCAACGTGATGGCATAGAAGAGGGGCGTGCACTGGTTTTGATCAATTGGATCAACATGTGCTTTGCATTCACTGACCAACACTTGCACACACTGCGTGTGACCGCGACTGGCGGCACAATGAAGGGCAGTTAATCCATCTTTGTCCGCAGCGTTGACATCAGCGCCCGAGGCGACCAACATACGACACGCGTCTGCGTTACCTAGGAGACCAGAATAGGACACATTTTGTAACAATTACGCAGGATGTGTTTGTAGTGCGAACAACTTTTTTGATGTTCACCAGATATACGTATTGCATATAGCGATGGTACAGACAGTAAATCTCCTTTTATGTGGTCAGAAATATGGAGAGCCGCCAGCAGTAGCTCCAAAGAGATCCAGTCCTTTATCAACAAATGCCTCCGACAGATCCTCCACATCAAGAGGTCCGACAGATCCTCCACATCAAGAGGTCCGACAGATCCTCCACATCAAGAGGTCCGACAGATCCTCCACATCAAGCAGCAGTTGAAAGACAGTTTCCAGAATGTTCAAAAGTTGTCCTAGTTGTCAGGTGGTGAGATCATTGAAGTGATCAGATTATCTGAAGCATAAATGTGTACGGTCTTTGTACGCCTGGGTCTGAAATGACACTTACCGGCACTTCCTGCCCAAATGATCGGCGTGCGCATGTCCTTGTCCCGAACTTCCGGAGAAACGCCATGGTCCAGCAATTTTTTCAAAAGATGAAAGTTACGCTGTATTTCTTGCCTGCCGTTACCCTGGGATCCTCTGACGTCACAGCCGTCTGCCTGGGAAGGATGTACAAGCTGGGCGGCGTAGTGCACTGGGTGCGCGCCGTGTGTGTCAGGCGAGGCCAGCTCAGCATCGTACTCCAGCAAGACATCGAGAACACTAGCGTGGCCACAAACTACAACAGCAACAATACCGACTAGATATATATATGTACAGCAACGGCAGCATTATCACACACTACTAAACAACACACCAGAACACAACAGTGAGCGGCTACACAGCGTGACAACACTATAGCCGCATCATTAGTACTCCTCTTTGGGTCTCGTTCACGTACACACGTACACACGTACGTACGCAAGAAAAGAAAGAAGGAAGGAAGAAAAAACCT
The DNA here is from genome assembly GCA_004794575.1 of Lanistes nyassanus. Taxonomy (NCBI): domain Eukaryota; kingdom Metazoa; phylum Mollusca; class Gastropoda; order Architaenioglossa; family Ampullariidae; genus Lanistes; species Lanistes nyassanus. Next base: position 43,888 of record SMGT01008030.1, on the reverse strand, counting down.
AAAAAAATTATTAGGGTGAGTTACACCTTAGCAAACATCACATAAGCTGAGTTCCTACTCCAGAGACAGAGTGATATTGGAAACACACTAGTCATCAGAGTGCAGACAATACAGTTGCCACAATAAAGGCTGTATTAAATATATCAGTTTATTGCACATTGTACTAACGTATCACAACTAACTGCACACTGTACAATACTAACAAGTATAACATAACAACTTGCTGCACATTGTGATAGCGACAGGAGAAATCCAAGCAGAATGGGTACTATGCGGGTACTATGTGGGTATTATTGTTGTGGTATGGTCTGTTTTGGGTCACGGGTATGTTTGGTTTTGTTATTTTGCTCGTTCTAAACAGAACACTGACAACATAAATCTGTCTAACTGGGAAGACAACTGCTACTAGTGGCTGGCCGATTTCCAACTCCGCCTCAAGCCCCCATCCCTTTGCTTTACACAACCACTTCAAAAATGAAAGAAGGGAGCGATGAAAACACTACACTATTTATTCTACAGTTTCGACGATGAATCTCCACTGCACGACTACTAGACATAAAGGCCTTCTCACTCTCATGCACTCCTCACAGAGACCTGCCCCACGTATCTACATGCACACACTGTTTACATAGGAACTGGTTCAAAATCACAATGCCGACAGTCCACGTCGGCAATACTTGCGTCACCTGACTTCACAAGTGAAAGACACACTCAAGGAGTTGTCCACGGTGACAAGTCCAACTGTCTCTCAGAAGGACGTCACATATACGTCTTCACTGTCCCAAACGACCGTCCGATTGTCACGTTAGCTGACAGTACTCTGACTGCAACTCCTGCACCTGAACTGGTCCCGACAGGTCGCACAGACCTTCCCTACAAGAATGACTGACAGGTACGAGTTCACTTTGGAACAATACTGTGCTGTTTCTACGACAATCCGCTCACAGCTGTTTCCTCACAAATACACTAGAGTCACCAACGTGCCTGTTTATTCTCTGTGTAGCTATCCTACACGACACGTGCACTCACTTTTCTCATTCACGATGCTAAACAGGACTACCGCTGATGTCACATCTCACAGCTCCATGTCCCACCAACGGCTCGATGACGTCCACTCCTTTCTCTGTGACTGGCAAGACTGGCCCTCCGTATTACTCCGTCGCTCGTTCGCCAAGTCAGCGGCGGTCACTGGCCCTCTGTGTCCACGTCGTTATGTGGCTGCTGGTGAGCACTCTAGAAGACTCGTGACACTCGGCTTCAGTAACCACTTCAAGAAACTTGACGTACTCGACAATCAGCAAGGTTGGAGGATCATCGTACAACTCGGGCGCGGGCCTATCCGACACACTCCGACGTGCGACCAGTCTTCTCTGGGGGACCGGAACAGGCGCTCGTTCAGCCGTGGGGCGTGCTCCCCCCACCTTTTGGCCTGCCGCCTCCTTCGCACCTTTCTGGGCTCGTCTGCCCCCAGCTGCGAAGAAACCACTTAGGTAGTGCTTGATTTGGGTTGGCTAGGCGCAACAATGTCCTAACGAACTGCGAATCACAACAATTATGGTATGTAGACAGGTAGATTTCTCTTTTCCCTGTTATGCTCCAAACCACCCATTTGTGCATTGGTCTACATTTCTGTTTTAGCCCGCCCACCCACCTCCCGAAAACTTTGTTTTTGAAAGTGTCTAAATTTGTGGTTGTTCTTTATCGCGTATCGCTGAAGGAGAAAGGGGTTTTACAGATACAGTTATGCAGGTTGTTTTTTCTTTTTGCATTACGCAGTTTATTTACATTACAATTTGTTTGAATGAAGTGTACCCTTAGCGTTGAAAATGTGATGTTTACTCACTCAACCTAAACATATGCACTCAAAGGTTCAAACTTTAACTATTTGCGCTGTGCAGGAGGCATGGCAGACTTGGTCCTTTGTATCTAACTGTAAACAAGAATAAGGTAATATGAATAATACAAATGCTGTATTCTGAAGGACTTGCTAAATATTACGTTACGCAGTAATAAAAACATAAGATGTAAACGTAAAAGGCAATAGGGCGACAATAATAAAATATTTAAACTATTCACTCTAAATATTTTAAACTCTAATTACATGGGAAAACTGTTAAAGCATGTGCAAAATATGTGCTACATGTGTAAATATTATGTAAGATGTGGCTACAAGTGTAAATAGTATGTAAGATGTGGCTACAAGTGTAAATATTATGTAAGATGTGGCTACATGTGTAAATAGTATGTAAGATGTGGTTACATGTGTAAATAGTATGCAAGATGTGGCTACATGTGTTGTAAGTGTTCTTGGCGTCCCCCTACTTGACTGAACACTTGATGCAGGCACACACTAGGAACATTATTAGAACACAATTTACACAATTTACACAATTTACACATTTTACACATTTTACACATTTTGCGGCCATTTGGACACTTTCGAGAACTCAGACCAGAACACTTTTTATACTAAAGCGTTGTAGATCATTGTAAAATGCGTTCTGTTTCGGTTACAAAATAAATGTTCTAACTTGAACACTTCTTGTTTACGTTGTATTCAGAGAAGGACTGATCAAAAACACCAATACAATTGTTATCAGTTTCCTTCTGTTGTCCTCGTGTGTATTTGTGTGGTTTGGTTGGAAGTAACCGGAGTGGAACGCACGCACACGCATATCACAGGAGTGAGGTGATAGCAAGGCGGTGTTCTGCGCTCAACTGAGTCAAACTACGTGGGGGTGGGGAGCTATTCCTACTACAGACCGGAAGTACACGCTGTAAAATATAGCCGCGCTAAAGGACATTACACTGCCAGCGCTCTCCAAACTTGTCATCGTTGGCTTGCAGCAGACACTAACCTGTAGCCCAGTGGGCCACACTGTGCTGCTGATGGTCCCGACAACTGAGAGAGGCGCCGCGCTTCAACAACAACCTGATGAGAGCGACGTTGGCGGCGATGACTGCCATGTGAAGGGGCGTCAAGCCCTCACCGTCAGCAGCAGCAAGTAGAGAAGGGTCCGACCTCAGCAGCAGCTCGGCGCACGCCGTGTCTGGGTTGTCGACGCAGTGATGGAGCGCCGTACGGCCGTGCCTGTCTCTGTCGCTCACACTGCCCTGCAGCACAAGTTGGCCGTCAAGTCAAGTCAAGTCACAGTTAATTCCATTACCCTCGGGGGGCATTTAGAAAACAAAATTCTACATGTATACAATAATGTGAGGATTCTGTCAGTACACGCCAGCACACGGGCTCTCTCTCTCTCTCTCACACACACAGCTGGCCCTCCTAAATCAAGATTCTGTCATAGCACTACAAGTAAGTCTAAAAAACTTATCAAATTCCACAGGAAGTTTCTTTTTTCTTGTAAAAAGTAATTTGAATTTAGGTGCATTTGGTTTCTTCCAGTAATATGCTGGTAGCAGCTTACACCGTTCAGTTTTAAAGAAATCACAGATAAGTATGTAGTGATACTCGTCACCAATGTTGCATTTAGTGCACAGACGCTCAGGTCTGGGAATGTTATGGTATCGTGTCAACTGTACAGGGATATTACTGTTTAATGTTCTAAATTTAAAAAGTGAGATGCATTGGTCATAGGCCAGCATTGTTATATAACTCCTTCAAGAGAAGGAATCCTTAAACATTCCATAATCTAAGCATATGTCTTCGCACTCTATTTCAGAGAACCACATATGTATAAACTGGTCAAAAAGGCATCTTTTAACTTTTTCTTTAAACCAGTCGAAAGGGACCTGAAGGCTTTCTTGCTGATTCCGAATCCAAGATAGTCCTAAGTTATTTAGAGTTTCCTCTGACTGTGGTTATATAATTGGATTGCATCCTGTTGATCTGGCGTGGTTTGTATGTAAGCCAGTACGCTGTGGTAGAGAACTTGTGTTTGTTTGTAGGGCTGATTAGCTCGTACCAGTAGGCGAACATTCTGCATTTAGCAAGGACATCGAGAGGAAATCTGGCTGACTCCCCTGGGATCATTCAGTTTTTACTTTTTTTCAATTTCAATACCAGTTTATAGGAGCGTAGTTTTAATTTTGTGGCTACGTTGCAAGTATGGGGAGCTTTGAAAACAAAATGCTTTTGGTTTTCTTTACAGGGAGACGCCATTTGTTACGGTATTCTGATGGTGAATCTAAAGCCTGCTGCAGTGGGTTTTTTCGGATTCCGCACAGATTACAATGTCGTCTGCATATAGGAGTATAGACATTTGGTGTAAGTTGTCAACTTCTTCACTGGACATATTAACTAAAGATGCTTCTTTTGCTAGCAACTGCAGTCCATCTACATTCTGGAGACATCATCGAGTGTTAAAAAGAACAGTATAGGTTTGGAAGTATAACTGTTTGCAGGGGAGTGTTTTCACCTGACACAGCTTACAGGTGAGGTCACTGTCGACAAGTGCACAATACACTGTCTGCTGCTCCCTCTGGCTGTGTTCACATCTTGCTGTCGTATGGTTGCCTAGCGACATGGGCTCTAGAGACACATTTCGTGATTTGGAGGATTTAACTGCCTCGCGAGTTTAGCCATGTAATGCACACCAGCTGCACCCCTGTCTATAGATGCGCTGCAGCAAGCGACGTTCAAGAATATGAACGTTTTATAGATTCCGTCAGGAAACTCCTTAAAAGCCTTGCACACAGTTGCACACACACACTCTCCCTTACACACACGCACACCTCTCTCTCTCTCACACACGCACAGCGTCCTCCCTGTCAAACACGCCTCTCTCTCTCTCTCTCTCTAACCCCGTGTGTCAGGAGTGCAGAGAGCTGGTCGAGGTTTCCGTTCTGACAGGCTATAATCACTGCGGTCGCGCCATCCCTGTCCGCCATTCTCGTCACCTCTAGAACTTGTTGCTCGTCGCATGTGGTGAGCAGTTGCGACAGGTATTGTGCGTCACACACAGCGCAGCATCTGTGTAGGACTGTCGTGCCTCGATGATCAGCTGCCTTTAAGTCAGGCTTATAGCTACAAGCAATTGAAATTAAGATAACGAAAATGGAACTGAGCCAAGTTAAATTAAACGATAGACGACACAGTGCCACCGCAAACGAAGTCTGGGCACAACACATAATCTTGGCACCTGTAACTCTATAACCAGTGTAACTCTATAACCAGTGTAACTCTATAACCACTGTAACTCTATAACCACTGTAACTATATAACCACTGTAACTCTATAACCACTGTCGATAACAAAATACTTTAGTCGACGATCATACCCCTCAAATTAGCAAGATAATCTCTTCAAATATTGGTACTGCAAAATAAATATGATAATCTCGTTAGTTATCAGCATTCTAAAATATGATGATATATACATATATAGGGCTATCGCTACTGGGAAATTGCAATAATCTTCTACGTTATGGCACTGAATTGTAGAGGTTATATGGCAGTAGTTGACATCACTGAATACTTTTTGATATTGTAATAGAGAGAAGCTAATCAGCTGTAACAGACAATCTGTACTGTAAGAGAGACAAATAATCAGCTGTAACAGACAATCTGTACTGTAAGAGAGACAAATAATCAGCTGTAACAGACAATCTGTACTGTAATAGAGAGAAGCTAATCAGCTGTAACAGACAATCTGTACTGTAAGAGAGACAGCCTGGCCACCTTTTGATACTACAACCGAAACAAGCTAGTCAGGGACAACAAAAGACAGAGTAAAAGCTCTTATCAGCTATACACAGAACGAAACCCAAGCCAGCTTGAAAATAGATACATAAACTTCTCTCTTTGGGATGATAAATTTGCAACGAAAATTATGTGATGTGATAAACAGTGCAATTGATAAACAGTGCACAAAGTGATAGTTCTACCCACGAGCGGAATCACGGCTGCTGTTCGGACCAGGTCCTCCTTACACTTGCTAGCTATTTCGTTTTGCAATAGGCACGCACCTGGCATGGGCACGAGACAGTGTTTGTTTACACCGTAACCCTGGGCGGTAAGTTAAGGCCCGCTTTCTGCTGTCACTATCTTGCTCGCTCCCTCGCTCCCTCCCTTCGTCCCTCAATACCCTCGACAAGACAGACACGCTCCACTGGGTCAAGTTGAAGGCTGTAGAAAATGTTCGCGTGAATGCTGTTTCCAGTTCTCCCTCATCAAGGATCCCAGTCAAAAGATCAGGGTTTCCGAGTCAGAATCTCATCTGTATATTCACTACTCTAAAGAACTGGCTTTCCTTACATTAATCTCGTCTTTCGCCTCATGAGTTAGTCTCATCTTTAGATTTAATATCCCCAAGAACGGGTTCTCCACACTTTAATTTGGTCGTGAAATTCAGTAGTCTTAAGAACGGACTCTCTGTAAGTTAGCCTCATCTTCATATTTAGCGCTGTAAATACCGCTCTGTGTGTATCCGATTTCGTCTTAAATACTTCTTAATAAACGAGGGTTGTGAGGGCCTGGTCTGGCTTGCATGAGCGTTCTTATCTCTGGATAACTCCAACAAAGATACTGGCAGCGCTCACATATAGCCGTATGCAGACGCCTGTGTCCAAAGGGAGCTTACCGTACCTAAACACGTAGCAAAGAGAGGGGCGAAAGAAAGGAACTTGGCAGATGTTCTTATCTCTGTTCATTCGTAAAGGTGCACGTAAAATACCAGGGGCGAACCGGCGTACGACCACTCTTAAGACTGGAAAAGCAGCTGCGAACGCTCATGCAAGCCAGCCCAGGAGCATAGCGGTAACGCATGGCTGCCGCCAGTTAAGAGGGCGAAGAATCGAAAACCGTGTCCAGCGCACGCACACACAGACACACACAGACACGCAGACACACACACACACACACAGACACACAGACACACACACACACACACACACACACACACACACACAGACACACACTGTATGGCACATCATTGTTTACAGGACTGCAAGTCCTGAGTTCTCTGCAGCCACTTTCCTCCCCTTTCCCCTCCTCCAGCACCCTGTGACCAGTTCCCCTCCAAGTCTTATCACGAGGGGCCTTCCTTGCCTAACTGACGCTTTCAAAAATGAACATTTAAGGTCCCCCTAAAATAATTGTTTCAGGTAACATAAGCCAAAAAAGGGTGGGTAGGTCGGATTTCAAATTTTTCTCTTTTTTAAAAAAAAGGTTTGCTGGTCAGTTTTTCTTCTTCCTGAATGGTCTATGTACAATGGGCTACGGCGACCTGAATAATAGTTGTGTGTGTGTGGGGGGGGGGGGGGCGCGTGTTCGTGTGGATGTGCGCGCGGCCGCTTTTTTTCGATCAGGGAAAATATTGTTAGGGTCGGCGGCAAAGCTTAGAGTCTGTCGGGTAACCGGAAACATTTTTGGGGGGCGGGAGGTGGGCTAAAGACCACGCTGTACGGAAGAGAATGTCATCAAACAAGAATGTCATCTTTAGACTCCTTCGAAAATTCATTTTTGTGGTTGTTCTCTTATGTTAGATGTTTGTACCACAATGTAAGATTAAGTTATGGGTATCGCTGTGTCATTTCATTTTCTAATCTTCTGCCCGGATTGGTTCTGCGATTTTCACGTTAAGACCTGCACTGTGTCTACACCTACTTTCTAATTTTAGCCAACATTGCGGTCTAATATATTTTGAGGGTTGTTCTTAAAGCCGACTTTAGATATCTGGCTTAGATGTCTCTCTCTCTTTATAGCTGTTTTACGTATTACCTCGGAACTCACTTGAGCAAAAGCTTAAATATATCTGGTCGCTTCAAGTACAGGGCATAGTGAAGTGGTGTGCGAAGTGTCGTGGCTTCCTGTATTGTGACGTCGCCTCCTGCTTCAAGCAGCTGGCGACAGATGGCGCCATGCCCTTGTTGAACTGCCAACATCAGGGGCGTCACACCTTGTCCGTCCGGCTTGTTGACAACCTGAATATCGTGTGACCAGAGGCCGCCCGTGGCACGTCAACAGGATGGTCTCTCGTCCTCTCTGACTCTTCTCTCTCTCACACACGCACGCACGCATGCACGCACACATCACTCGATGTTATTGAAATCTGAGGTTTTTGAGCCACTGAAGTTAGGGTTTCACACAGTTTATATGGAGGTTGAAAATACCCAGACGGTGTCTATATAGACGGTTACTGCATACTGCCGAGGAAAAGCACATATTACCATTTCTGAATAAAGCTTTTTTTCTTCCAAGAATAACTTCATTAAGTTGAATTTTATACTTCAGTTTCTGCCACCTATAAGCCAGGTATATGGTTCGTTTAAAATATATTTTCTCAACTATGGAGCTTTTCTCGGTAAAGCACTCCCTAACATGTTTACAAGGCAGGTGGCGTGTAGAACGACAGTTCCCCCCAGTGGCGCTAGGTATAGTTGTAGTTGGCCTATGCTGCACTCTGTTGTTCACAGGTGTTGCTGTTTGCGGGTGGACTATAAGTACTACTGACAGAAAGATTGTTGTATTTTTCCTTTGCACATTTTCGGGGGAAGGATTTATTGTATTACGATTTCTGGTATTTTATGTCGTCTTTTTATCTTCATTGGGGGTTTAGTTGTTATGTTATATTCTTGTACTTCATTATTGGGTACATATCGCTGGAGAGCTTAGGGAGTATTTAAGTGGGGATAAATACAACGTTCTTTGGAAATCCTTTTACCCTGTCATTTGACGCTTACAATCCAGATTTAGTTAGTTGTGAGAGGGTGAGGACGAATTAGTGTGGTTGTCTATCTCATTTCTTTTATAATCAACTACGAGTACTGACAACCTCGGTATTGTGGTTTTGGTGACACCGTGTGTCTACTGTCTGTGCGATATTATGGTTCTGGTGACACTGTGTGTCTACTGTCAGTGTCTGTATGATATTGTGGTTGGTTGTGGTAGTAACGGGCAGACTACTCACGTCTGTGGCGTGTTGAAGAAGAAGTGCAACGCACGTCTGATTACCGCCCCTGACAGCCAGGTGAAGAGGTAGCTGGCCGGAGCTGTCCTCGAGCGTCAAGTCGGCACCAAAGGAGACAAGCGTGGTGAGGATGTCATCACGACCTGCTGCCGCCCCCCAGTGGGCGGCAGTCCTGCCCTGCCAGTCCTGATGGTTGACGTCAGTGCCATGTGTCAGCAACACCTGGCAGGTGTCTCTAAACTCACTCCACCTGATGCTTTTCAGCTGGTTCCTCTGAGTGTCGTTCATCATTGTGTTAGCGTTAATGTCATTTGAGACTTTAGTGTTGCTGTCATCTGTAGTGTTAGCGGCAACGCTGACACACCATGTCAGTGGCGAGTGACGCTGGATGGGGTCAACTATAGCGTTGACCAGCGGCTGAGAGCTGGGTTGGCCGGCGTGCTTTAGCAAGTCAGTTAGCTCCGTCCACTGCAGCGTCCGCGTCAAGTGGACGACCTTCTGACACAACTCTTCTTTCTTTGACATGGTGTCACCGGCACACGGCTGTGGTCATCGCCTGCATAGATGACTTTGGTGACAACAGTGACAACGATTTATCTGTTCCACTCTTTATTTTGTTTCCAAATCACTGTATGACACACATGGCAGGAACATGAAGTTATCACAATGTATCTTATTCACTAATTATTCACTAATTATTCTATTTATTTATTTTAGTCCCTTGTCTAAAAAGTTTTAACATCCTGCCATTTTATTTGGCCTGTCATAGCTTTTTTTGTCTAGTTATTTTGTTTTTTGGGGGTTTGGGGGAAGTCCACACACTGCCTGCTAACGTGTAGCAGGGTGTAGTCCACACACTGCCTGCTAACGTGTAGCATGGTGTAGTCCACACACTGCCTTAGGGTTAGGGCTAGGCTTACGTAGCAGCGTGATAACTCTAATGTAGGACCTAATAATTTGTTGTGGTGGGTGTATGACATCCTAGAGGCCCCCCCCCCCCCCCCCCCCCGCCATCATCGTGAGTGCTTGCCGTCCGCCGGAACCGAGCCCACGTTAAATAAATGTTTTTGAAAATCACGGTGTGTTCTCGCCTCTTCCTTCCTGCTAATTGTGCTGTTAACTTGCGGCCGCTTACACGTTGAGTGCTGTCTGCATGTCCGGACAGTTTCAGCTAGTGTGACTGTGCCATCAGCGCAGAAAAGCAAAACTGAATACACACCTTAAACATCAGAAAAGTGTACTTGTGTCCTCCTGCGTGTCCTCGTGTGTTTACGAACACAGCTTTTCAGTGGACTTCCATAGAAAATCTGGCAGTGGGTGCAGGTCAGCTGATTGTATGCATAGAGAACGGAATCGGAGCCATTGCTAACACATAGTATGCTGTCCACAATGGCGTCTCGGTGGTCCATGGCCACAAGAAATCTGGGTAGGCCATCAAATTTAAACCACTACCCTGGCCGAACTTGTGCACTTAACTAAAATGCATAAAAGTTTCCGAGCGAGACTGTTATAGCAAGACAGCAACAACACCACCAGAAGCAGAAAGTCGATAACCCCATGACCTATTGGATATTTCAGCGAGCTTGTAACTTTCAAAAGCCACCATAACCCGTCGATTCCAGTAAAACTTTGGAACCTCCCCATCCCTACTCACTGACATACCAATACTGTGTACAGACTACAGCTGAAAGGCTGCTGTACCTGCAAGACGTCGCTAAGCTCTCTATTCATTCCCCCTGCCTGCTGTTGGCGAGTCAGGAGAGACACAGTATTCGTAACGCATTGTTTGCGATGTCTTCCTGTCGGCAGAGGCGACCAATCGATCAGTCACTGGCTTATATATACCTGCCTCTCTAGCCAGTCTCTCACTTACCTGTCTTTTATTCTCACAGCTCATCAACCACAGTTCATCATCAAAACTCCATCAGCCTTGACTGCCGAGATCAGCGAGACTTTCTTTCTCGGTAAGAAGGTTGACTGATTCTATGGCTGCTTCCAATCAGCCCCTCTCACCTGCATGCCGCAATGTTGATGTTGTAGCCGTGGAAACAGCTGGAATGAGAGAGAGGCGAGGCGCGCCACGAGCGCGTGGGCTCAGCCCTGACGGACAGCAGGCATCGCACGTCACGTTCTGGCTGCACGAGTGCTGTGTTGCCATGACAACGAAAGGAAAAGCCCTTGAGGCGTGGATTGCAAAATCAATGCTTAGTGTCGAGAACTGTTAAGATCACCAGAAGAGCGAAATTTGCAATCATCACCGATTAGTATTATCTGTGAAAAAGTAACACAAACGTGCTGTTCATAATCATTAAGTATTTTGGTTTTATAAAACAATTGCATGAAACGGATGTACTCATTTCTGAAAACAAAATTGCAGTGTAGACTTTTTTTCCATTATTCCACGAATACTATAATTTTATATAACTTGTTATCAACTCTAGGTTTTGAGCAGCTACGTTTTAGTACAATGAAATCTGCAGCGTGAGTACGGCATATTCTAAAGAATTTTGAAGTATGAGGAATCGTGTGCGAACCAGGCCGACTGCAATATATATTGGGAACTATATTGCAGTCTGTAGTAAACTTAACACTACCGTCTGTACTCAGTCTTTACGGCGATATATACTGCGATCAGGGCTACTTCGGTTTCTGTGTTTGTCTGCTTGCGTTTCCACAGCTGTGTTTTTCTCTATCTTTCTTTGCTGCCTGCCTGACCCTTCCTTGCGTCTGTCTCAGTGTACATGTGCGTGCGTGAGTGCGTGCGTGCGTGCATGAGTAAGCGCATGCGTGAGTGCGTGCGTGAGTACTGATTTCATATCTGAAAATGAAGGCTGTCTACCCGTATTTGCTTTCCTCAAAGTTCTTTCATGTGGATGCAATGGGGGGGGGGGCGGCTAGAACGCTCACCTGGCAGAGCTGCGGATCACCACGTGGAAGGTTGGTGGTTCAAATCCTGGTGTGGCCAAGGATTATTTCCTGGATTTATACATTATGCATTCTCTGTTCGACCATCTGCCTGCCCTCACTATTCATCTTACTGCAGCTGTCCGTCTGGTGGTTTTTTCGATGCTTAGTGATAGGACGAGATGAGAAAGGAAATTTATAAGAAATACTTTGAAAGAAGTTGGAATGCGCAAATTCTAACATTTTAAACATTTTCAAAGGCTAGAAAAACTGGTTTGAAAAAGCTGGATCATGAACACAAAAGGGCCGATCAAGCTACTGTTGCTGAGCCTTGTTGACAAAGATCATACCTAACCCTCACCAAGTTGTTTACTTCATGTCAAAGAAAGAGAAGTTTCCCTTTTTGCCTCAGTTAACTTTATGAAGAGTTTTAATGAGTTCTGTTCGACGATCCCTGTAGTAGTTTGTACCAGGCTGTAACAGATCCAAGTGGAACTGAAACGCACTTACGATCCTCCCGGATTTTCCAGCAAGTTTAGGGACACTGGTTCCGTACACATGTCCGTCCGGGACACCTTGTCGTGCGCGTCTGTCCTGTTGGTGAACAGCATGATCTGGTCAGTCGCTGGTTGCCGGCGGTCAGAGGCAGTCCCAGCCAGGGTTCTCTCACTGGGTATGTTACAAAGGCTGTGTTTTATGTGCGTGTGCTGCCTTTTATGTTAGTTAATGGTTGCATAGTGTTGTCATAGTTACTTTATAAACATCGAGAACTAACCTTTAGAAGTGTTTCTCGTTTTATGGTGGGGGGGGGGGGAAGAGCACATTTATGGCAACTGCACACAAATATTGAAATTGCGTTACTAGCTGCATTACTGCAGTGTAT
>SMGT01008029.1:130261-145937 GCA_004794575.1 Lanistes nyassanus | reverse complement strand
GGGGGGGGGGGGGGGGGGGCATGAATTGATGAATTGGACTAAACTGCGAACAAAGCTCTAGAGTGTGCCGCAGATTTTGTCGCTGACAGCTCCTTACCCGCGCTACAAGGGTTGACGCAACAGAAGGAAATGATTACCTGCGTTTGGTGCCTCGCGGCATCTCTCACAGCGCCTCAGCTTCCTGCGAGCAGCCGAGATAAATCAGCGTTTGTGGTTACATGGTGCAGATTCGTATAGCTGGATAGCTCAGCGGATAGGGTTGCTGTTAAGTGGATGGAAAGTAGCCGGTTTGAATCCAGGAACTGCCAAGGAGTACATCCTTGAGTTAAACATCGTGCAGTCGTTTGGTCTTTCCCCGAAAAAAAATACCGCCTATGATTGTGCGTGTGCGTGCGCGCGTGTGTGTGTGTGCGCGCGCGCCTGCGTATGGCACATATTGGAGGGGGGGTGGGGTGTTCATACCTTGCAAGTACCAGCACGAACATGACGATATCGTACATGTAGTTTCTTTACTGCTTTCTTACAGCCAACAGTCGCAACCTCGCAACAAGAAGCTCACCGCCACTTCTGACTGTTATTGTGATCAGTATTCTGACCTGTAAGTGGTTTTTCTTCTTTGCTATTCTGATAGTAACAGTTGTATTCTGAATAGTAATGATGTTGTTGTTGTGAGAGAGTTCATGTTTGACATCTTTTTGTTTCTTGTTTATTTAAGAAATATATATTTATATATATAGTGATATTTCTTACATCGTCCGGCCTTATGTTCACAGTTCAATTCAGAACCATCTTTGCTGATCCATATTCATTTTCATTTTACAGATCTTTTCCCCATGATTCATGATGCCGCATTGTAGTCCTTCGACAACATCCTATTCCTGCGCACATGTTTGTGTGAGAGCTTATGTTTCCAAATGAATCAGATATTAATGTCTGTGTCAGTACTGTGTACGTCTAGGAAAAGCATGATCGTCCGAACTCTCATCAGATTTACAGGGAGGTAGTCCACATTCGCTCCCTATGAACATTAGTAGTTTAAACCGGTGGAAAATGTGTTAATTTTATAACAATTTTGAGGGTTGTACGAGTTTTGATTTTTTTACGTTTATACTGATCGTTTACGCCATAGAACAACCTCGAATATAGCACTCAAGTTTCAAAACCATATGGGATCCTGTCTCAGTGCTTCTCGTCGTTTTACTCGCTCAGAAGCTTACCAACATACATTTTTTTCATCGAAAATAACTCCCTGGTAGCATTTAATTATACTGCTCATGAGTATCATCTAGTGAAGGAAGAGTCTTCTGAATGTCACAGGAGAAACTCAGACAGCTGTGAGTTTATGACTATAGAAATGTTAGGTCAATGACGTATGCATGTTACCATCTTTAAGTGCCTACTGCTTTATAATTTATTTCTGAAAAAAATGTGTGTCCAGGTTTCTAAATGTCATACATTCGTTTCGATGCATGTGAATGAAGCAGTGTGGGAGATGTAAATTTTTTGATGTACTATTTGCAGTTCAATTCAAAAGTGAGAAATGTTTGATGATTCTATATGGGGAGAGAAAGTATTATTTTATTGCTCACTTGAAAATTTTGAATAAAATGATTAAACCACTTTGTCGAAAGCTGTGACAGATTTCGTGTAATCGTGTAATCTGTCATTGTTTTTCTATATCTTCCCTGTACCTCTCTCGGCACATTTCTTTCTCTCTCGGACTCTCACTTCTTCCTCTTTCTCCTTCCTGTCCCTTTGCCATCTTTTTCTTTCCCGGAATCCCCCTTCCCAATAAAATATAAATCCTTTCTCTCCCGTCTTCTCTCTTCCCTTTGCAGTGTTTTTTTTTAAATACCGTCTCTTCTTTCGCTCTCCCTATGAAAGAGACTGTGAGTGTGCGCTCGTGTGGAGGAACACAAAAGTGCTGAGTCCAAGTTACACATTTTATGGTACATTCTTTGTCTTGCGACTTGGGTGAGAAATATGTATGGAAATATTTCCTTGAAGGTGGAGGACACAAAGACTGTAATGTCAAGAGATATGTGTATGTATTGTGTTATAAAGCCAGAGAAGCGCTTGTTAACTGCCATTCGCTGTCTCGTGGATTAATATAAATCCCGGGAAGGTCAGTGTTCGCGGCCATGGAAAAACGAGCAGAGGAAAGTGATTTAAAATAGTCGCATACAACTTTTAAATGCAAAAATGTGATCACAATTTTTAGTACATGCATAACACTATACCGATCCGGTGATTCAACAGTGAACCAGCTCATCAGTATTTACTCAACTATGTGCACAAACTTTGACCTTAGCATAACCACACATCAAATAGACTTCGACATCTCTAAAGCATCGGATCGCGTCTGGCATGAAGGATTAGGCCTACTGCACGAATTAAACTCTATCGGGATTCGTGGAAGCCTGCTCATCTTGTTTAAAAATTACCTAACAGATAGAAACCAGGTAGTGGTCGTGAAAAGCGAGAAATCCGAACCAAAACTTCTACTAGCCGGCGTACCCCAGGGGTCTGTACTGGGGCCACTGCTTTTCCTGATTTACATAAACTATATTGTAAACAACATTACCTCAGTCATTAAACTATTTGCGGATGACACAAGCATGTCGTATGGCAAAGAGAATTAACCCACTAGAACGAGCACAGACCCTAAACACAGATTTAATGAAAATTGAGAAAATTGAGAATTGGTCGCAAACATAGAAACTAAAATTCAATGACACCAAAACTGAAATGATCACTGTTAAGCGTGACAATAACCCGATTCTGAAGATTTTGATCTTCAAACACCCAGGCATAACATTACAACGTAACTGCAAATGGAACGAACATACAGACCATATTGCATTTAAAGTGAAACCTCTGCTAAACTGTTTAAAATCTTACAAATACACTCTTAACAGAAAGACCCAGGAAACTATGTATAAGTCATTCATACTTCCCATATTCGACTATGCTGATACACTGTACGACTACTGCACACAAAAACAGGCAAATCCCCCTAGAGAACCTCCGCTTAGAAGCCTTACGCACCATCACAGGGCTCGTAGGTGGAACAAATCATGAGGAACTATATGCTGAATCCGGGTTCTTCAGCCTAAAAGAACGACGCGCGAAAGACACAAACTAATAATTGATCACAAAATCGTCAACAGCTTAACCCCCCAATATTTTACTGACCTATTGCCTCCTTTAGTCATTAACCCTTACCACGGGCGGAGACCCCTTGAGAGACATGTTCGACCTACAATACCGACCTACTTCGAACCTCGTTCTTCCCATCCACAGCAGTACTTTGAAATTCCCTACCCGAAAACATACAAAAAACGACATCCGTTAGCGCATTCAAACAGTACCAACACAGAAACGACGCCCACACCCCACCGCACTGTAACCCTGGCGAGAGGAAAGAACAAATTATTCATTGCCGCTTACGTCGCAATATGAGCAACGTCAGCGACGACTTATTCAGACGACACTTCACTGATGACCCTTCCTGTGGATGCGGCTTCCCGCACGAAACTGCCGAACACTACTTCTTGGATTGTCCCGTTATGCAGAAGCAAGGAAAACAACACTGTCCGCATTAAATCAAGAATACTTAAATACAGGCACCCTTTTATTTCGAAGTATTTCCCTAACATTCGACAAAAACGAACACATCTCCAAACGAGTCCAACACTACATCAAGCGTTCTTAACGCTTCCACTAGGAGCGATACTAGCGCCTCTGACACTGACTGTGAGTCCAACGCTGGACTGGCTGATGCCGACATACAATGGAAGTAAATATACCCTCCCTACACCTCACTCAGCCACTCTCTCTGTTACTGTTCCGCTACCGTACTTTTCACTTGCCTTTCTAATTCATTACCATTGCCTTTTATTTGTATCCTTATTTGGTGCCTAAACCTGGAATGTGTATAAGAATAAGCTGGCCTGTTGCCTGGGCCTGCCTTTGGCTGTATCAGTGTTTTGTATTTTGTTTGCACAGACGTTTGTTTTACCATTGGTGCTGCTGTGAAATACAGTAAGACGTCCCTTTTGCTTTCCCCCTGATGAGCACCCTCCGGTGTCTCGGACACTTTTTAACGGCATGGATTAGTCTCCAAAATTAAATCACCCTAGACCAGCGGTTAACTTCCAAACCCGGACAGGGACATGGACTGCACGCCTCCCTTCACTGAGTACCAACACCCCACCCCCCGTTTACAACCTTGACTTACCTGTGGAAAACAACCACTCCAGAACTCGAGATTATTTTACTGGTCTTGCCGACCACCAGAACAAATTAATAAAGAACAAATGAGGACTGAGTGCTCAAATTATCGAAAGATAACTCCAACAGAGGTACTGGCAGCGCTCAAACATAACCGTATGCAGACGCATGGGCCCAAGGAGCTTACCGTACCCAAACACGTAGCAAAGAGAGGGCCGAAAGAAAGGAACTTGGATCTGCCAAGTTCCTTTCTATCGGCCCTCTCTTTGCTACGTGTTTGGGTATGGTAAGCTCCCTTGGGCACATGCGTCTTCATACGGCTATGTTTGAGCGACCACCAGAACAATTCATCCATCCCTGATTTGTCTCCTCACGCTTCACCCTCTGTTCCAACCAAACTTCAACTGTCATCATGTCCCAACATTTTTTCCAGACGTCACCAAGTTCTTACTCAAGAAAGATCTCTTGCTGTCCAGACTCTCTCATTTCAACGATCAACCAGAATCCTTTGCAGCATGGCGAAGCAGTTTCCTAGTGTTATCCAAGATATCGAGAAGAGGTTGACCTAATAATTATCTCGGTGCAGAGTCCAGCAAATATGCTCTGAGCTTACAAAGTTCTTATGCATCTAATCCAAAGCGAGGTTTGGAGCTGCTTTGGGAAAGTTCAGTATGCATCCATATAGCAGTTCAAAGGGAGAGAACCCTAAGGACCCCTGGGGCACCTCCCGGTAGGCAAACAGCAGTGTGTTGATGTACCTGTCCCATTGCCTTGGCTGATCGCTGCACAACTTCTTCAGCATCGACGTGAGGGTGCCATTGAATTTTCCAACCAAGCCATTGCACTTGGGATGAATACTGGATGGTAGTTTGCTGATGAATGCTGAGAAGCCAGGCCACTTGTTCCATGGAATCTGAGACAAACTGGGTCCCCAGATCTCTTCTGGGATGCCCAGCCTACTGAAGATGTCCACCAGTGCTTCTGCCACCGTTTCTGTGTCAGTGCGTCTCAGTGGCACTGCCATGGGATATCTTGTGGCATAGTCCACCAAAGTGAGTATATAGCGATGGGCTGGCTCACTACCACGATTTCCCCAATCAAATCAATGGCAACTTGCTTGAAAGGCATGTTGACGAGTGGCATCTTCTGCTGAGAGATAGTTTGTCCTCTCAGGGCGGTCTACTGGCACACAAGATCCACAGAAGACGACACTCACAATGCCTGGCCAAGGGGTCATTTTTAGTCATTTCTAAAATGCCCAAGGGTAACAAATTTTAACTGTGTGCAGGCCTGTTCACAAACAATCACACGACAGAGGAGATGCCTGCATATTAAAAGGCTGATTGGAATACAAGGATTGTGGATTTTCATACATATTTGTAACCATAAAACAAACATAATTAAATTCTGAACTGGACAAATGACATCAAATCAATTGAAATAATGCAGCTGTGTAGCTGCCCTTTTGCATGTTAGCCCTAATTTAACAAACCAGTATGTAGGTTACAAAAAAAAATCACAACCTATAGTCTTCAAGCCCTTGTCTAAGACAAAACATAAACTGTGATTCTAAAAAAATGTGTACTGTTCTAGATTTTTCCAAACTATCACAAAGAATAATTCAGAAAGGGAAAGGAGGCAGTGATGCAGTTGCAAAAGGAATATGATTATCTTGGAAACACTGGGATTGTTATATATACACATGTTTTATTTTGGGGGGAGGGGGAGGGGACTTCTGCATGATCCCTTTATCTGACTCTCTGGACTAGCTTCAAAACTCCAGGATAGCAGCAACTCTGGATGGAGCTCATAGACACAGATGGCAGTATGCTGGTGTTTCACATTTCAAGAAGTAACAGTTGCAGACTCATCACATTTTTAATATCCTATGGTCTTCCCTTTGTCTGTTCTGATACATTCGTGAAAAGGAGAGACAACATTACACACTATTCACCAGCACTTACGGCAGCAAACAAAAAATATTGGTAGTTTCACAATATGTAACACTTGGTAACAGAAATTTATTACATTTAGAAAAAATAAAATTTCAGCAACATGATCTAGTTTTCTAAATGCACAAAATCATGTTATGTTACGTACTTTGACAGGTCATAGCATTGATCTGACATCAATAAAAACTCTCATTTTATCTCAAATAATTTCTTAACCTTCTATTTTCTGTATTATCCATTCTCAAAATTTTTAAACATTATCCATTGCAGCTCAGTGGGTTATCTCCCATCGCCTTCAAAAGAAGTGCTGCGGGCTAGTGGTACTTATATTTGAATGATGGTTGCAGCTCTCAAGGAGATCGCTTCCTTCCTGCAGCACCTTCTGGTGGTTATGGTTTTGGAGTGTCCAAGACTCGTAGACACAACCAGAGATTTTTGTTGTTGTTCTGCACACACCAGAAATACATAACAGAACTTTAACAAACAAAAAATGGTGATAGAATGTTGTAATATTAGATTTTATTACAAGTTCTAAAGAAAACAGCTTATGTACATGGGCAGGCAGTGAAAATTTGTCATCATCATATCAGATGTAAACTCAATCTCTGCCCAGGACAGCATCTTGGTGAAAATTTCACAATACAGTCGAATCCGGTTAATCGGACCACATCGGGACGCGATGATTTTGGTCCTAATAACCGGCTGGTCCGATTACACGAACATGCCCTATGTTACAATTAAGATTCTGTTCTTTAAGATTTGGTCCGAATAAGCGGCTGGTCCGATTATCCGGTGGTCCAATTAACCGGATTCGACTGTATTTCTTTGCACAAACACTGATGGAGAAGCTGTTTTGTGCCCAACATTAACACAGTTTTAAAATTAAAAAAACTGGAAATGTAAATTCCCTTTACGGGCAATCATTCAAAGCTACCATCAACTGTTGACCCTTGTGTAATGAGTTACAATTCACACTGCATTTGCATAATGGGGGGTGGGGGTGGAGAGTGTTTGTTGCTTAAAGTCCAGCTGCAAACTAGGTGCGTATCAGAAGGGTGTTGGTTAGACAAAGTTTACGTGCTTCCGCACATGAGACTGCTGTCATCACACAGGCTTGAGTCTCACCCAGTCACATTATACTGACACCGGGCCAACCAGTCCTAGAACTGTTTCCTGTGGTGTCAGGCGTCTGGCAGGGCAGCTACTAGATTGCCAATTTTTAAGGCTTAGATATGACTCAGCTAGGATGCGAACCACCGAACTCCTGCCTCGGAAGTGAATGCTTTAACCACTAGACCACCCCGGCGGTCCCGCATCTGCATACAGAACTCACATAAGTGATTATATCAATTTATAACATTATCTACCTTAAAAGTGCCTACTGCTGTAACAACAGCAAACACAGAAGTACTTACTTAATTTGAACCAGTTGTTGTAAAGTTGATCACATTGCACAAAGCCTCCGTTCCAACAAAAGTGGGGAAATTCTACTTTATAACCTTTTTGCTGTCTGCTCTGCTACCCCTTGTTCCTTGCATCAATTGGAGATCTTGATCGAAGGGACCCTTAAAAACTGGCATCTTCTTTCCTTTGAATGTGCATTCATCTGAAACAAAACAACAAAATGTTGCATATTGTAAGTCTAAGCTAACATGGCAGAAAAATAATCGTATGAAAAAAATGGATGTAAAAACCAAATTAACAACACTGATATCGTTTCATACAAATTTCACTAACTGGTCAATGACTATGAAAAGCTTTCTTATCAGAAGATATTTGGATGCTGGAGGGAGAGGGTGGGTGGGTGGTAGCACAGTCAGTCCCATCAGAATCTGCCTACCTGTCATTATAATTTATGTAGCAAGGCCACAGCCTCCATGGGTCGGGTCTGGTGAAAGGGTGGCCCAGATATATGTTGGGTCAAAAAGACTGGCATTGTGCTTATTCAATCACATCTCATTGCATTCAGCTTTGTTTTGCTTAACTGAGATCAGTCAGTCACTGTTTACAACTCTTTTGTGTGTGTGTGTGAGCAAATGCAGCTCAGTGGTCACTGTTACATGTCTGAACCACTCTAAATTACAGAAATTTCAAAGAAAACAGCCAACTTTGTGAACACTAAAAAGTGTCAAACTTTACGTTTTTGATGAAATCAGAGAAGATGAGGCCAGACAAACAATTCTGACACAGTGGCAGTCCTGGGCAAACAACAGAAAAGTTTATGAAAGAGGAAGAAAGCCTTTGAAATTCACCACAGGCAGGGTCTGGAAACTAGGTCAATCACCAAAGAGAGCTGATTCTGGAATGGGCCAGTCGTTTTTCCACAATCACCTGTACAAAGAAACAAGTTGTTGCTGGTCTGATGTCGAATAAAAACAAAAAGCTGTACATAAATAGATGGAAAAATAGAATGGGAATCTGATGATAATCAGGTTATCATGTTGCATCTGGGTTAAATACACCTTTACATCCACATACCTGAGGTAGTTGTCTCCCATGAGCTGTTGTGTCAGACCCACTTATATGTCAGGTCATGTCTCTGGCCAGATCTTTAGCAAATAAGTGGATTTCTCTGAACAGAAGAAGCTCAATCAATGCTTTAAGAAAAATCTATTAAAGACAAAGTTTTACGAATCAACACTGCACGCCGACTGAGTACTGACATCGTACAATTAATGAATAATGTAACTATAAGCATTGCAGATTTCACTGAAATGAGAACTGTACGTGTTGGTCTTTTCAGCATATATAGCGTTTAGAACACTGTGGAAAATCTTTCATTGTCTCACAGAGATAAACAGAGTTAGGCTTATGTTTAATCAATATATAAAAAAACGAACATAATTTTTTTAAAATCAAGTTTTAGAACTGAAAAAGTAGGAAGTCTATACTATACCACTCTCGATTCTTCGCGAACTGATTGCCAGAGGCATCACTGACAACTAGTTTCTTGAAAACTATATTCTTGTACTTGTTCTTAACATTGCATGTGTGTAACATGGATAAAACTTGAGTATTACGTGTCTTTCTCGGACAGTTGCGAATTAACTTCTGCTTTAGCACTGGAGTATCACATGATCACACAAGCTGAAGCTAGCCTGTGGAACAGCCTCAATCTAGCTTATCGAAGTTTATACATTCAAATTTGTGAAGACTTGACTCCATAGTGCATATTCTGTACGTATACCTCCTCGGATGATACATATACGTATATGCAATATCCTAGGTACCTCTGAGTTAGCCTTTTTGAATTAGGAATGCCAGACTGCAGCATTCAGTTAGGTTATGCTTTTTACTAGTACTGGTTCCTTCCCTCCCCTACCATGCAGTATTAGGGTCTTTCGCGATGCGTATCACGTGGTACACAAAAAGAGGGGCGTGGTTCAGCTGGAGGTCAACCTGACTGCAGTGCTTTACTCCACGTATATCGTCTTCGTGCAGCATATCTAAATTATCGTCCAATTTCCGCCCATCTGGTGCGGATTCTTCGTCAAAATTGTATTCGTAAAGTCTTGATGAGATCGCTCGATCGAGATATAAAGACAAAACTGCATTAAATCGGTGGGAACGACCCTTACTAGCTGCCCGACAATGCATTCTCCTCGGACTCTGAAAACCTCCCGAAGATGTAGTGGGATATTTTGTCTATGTAACGAGCGCATACACGATGGGTGAATTCAAAGCTATGAAGTCACTACAGGGACATAATTAGATGACTTCTGGCTGGGTCCATGATTTAAAAGTACATGCTCCAGCGAACTCGCCCAACGTTTTGGTGAAAGCAAAGATAAACAATAACACACCCTTTCACAAGTTCAGGACAGCAGTCATTATGATAATGATTATATCAAAATTATCAAATTTTTTCACTATTTGGATATAATATGCAGTGATGCCATTCACTTAAAGATTTCTGCAGCTATGTGCAACTGTTGAAAGCTATTGCAGAGATCTGAATACTGCAGAGGTGCCTGGTTATTAATTGTTTCTTCAATAAATTTTACATGTGTGAATAACTTAGAAATAGATTAGATAACAATAATATTAATTAGTTATTTCACATGACTTAGATAAAATTTTACTTCTAGATGGATAAAGGACACAAGCTGGAAGAATGAAATGTAGACAAAATAGCACTAACAGATACTAATTATTTACACACATGAAATTAACAAAAAACAAAATACCTGTTATAACGGAATTCTCAAAGTCTAAAAATGATTTTGTTTTTAGGTGAACCATTCTCAGAGTGAAAATGAAACACTAGTAAAGCCATGGATCATTGCAGATTAAGCAGGAAAATATTAGCTGCATATTCCACATGTGTTACTGGTCGATCTTGGTGAGACATGCTGTCATGTTGCTGCTGTGTTATTCACAATTGACACAGCAAACTGCATTCATGAACTTAGAACTGTCACTGATGGCTTACCATACTGGGGGGCAACCATCTTTTAAGAAGGTGGCATATAATCTCGTAGAATCGATTGATTTCACCCCAGCTGCCAGTAGGAAGCGTCAGTTGGATGCAGCTTTGGAGGATATTCCACCCACACCTGAAGTCCCCAAAGTTCTGCATGACACTGAACCCACGACACAACATGAATTGGAATGGTTTTTCCAGACTGTAAAAATTCTGGAGTGAAACCTGTTGTTTTATCTGATTATTCTGATGATTATGTTGTCAATACAGAAATGTTTCCACCTATTCTGATTTATTTGATGAAAATCTACAGAGTTTAAGTTTTGTGCAGCTGTTAGAGCTGGGAGAGAAAAATGATTGCTGAGGGAAAGTTTCAGCTAAAGGATGGAGTTTGTAAAACTGTAGAAGCCAAAACAAGAGAACAAGCAAAATGTCACCTTTGGCATCAGCTTCATGCTAGAAGAGTGACACTTCAAATGCTGAAAGCTGCTTCTTTCCATTTGTAGAGGCTGGAGTTTTCACTTCAGCACAGTGCAGTGCACAATCATCATGGATATTAAACCCTCTGTCGGCTAGTACTAAGTGCCCCATTTGAAGTTTGTCCAGAAAGGATCTCTTCTGTCAACAGTCTGTCTTGTTCTTACAGCCCATGCTTTGGATACAAAAGATATATATCCCTGTGGAGTAATACCAAGAAGGATTTTCACAATATTTCCTTGTTTATAATGGGAAAAATGTTTGATTACGGGTTTTTACAAATTTTGTCGGGTTAGAATCTATCATTTTGTATTATTACCTTCACCCAGTGTTGAGTGTTAACTAACATTATTGACGTTGCAGTCGTCAGTTTATTTAAACTTTCAAGAGTGTTTTCTCTATCTCACTCACAGAGGCCTAGGTCATGTATGCTGCATCTATCAATGAACCGAACTGTCAAGAAGTGTTTTGAACACGCACGATGCCACGGCTTTGTTGAAGTGTTGGTTATTGTTTTATGATGGATCTGTCGAAGCCATTCCATGCGTCTTCGTTGACTCAGATTTACCTCTTCTTTGCTTTTATTTTTACGAACTGTTGGAATTCGAAAGAATTAAACACTTTTGTCTCTTGTCCTCCGACTGCTGCATTTAAAATGCAGCAGAAGTTCACCATTTTATTTGTAAGGACTGAAACCGATTGAATCGTGACCGTATCTAGCGTGTAGCGCTGTTGCCAAGTTGACCTCCACGCACTTTTTGATGACGTCACGCGAAAGACCCTAATAGCAACTCGATCGATGTGACCGGTCCTACGCGATCGAAAAGTCACGAAGCCACGAAAAGCTACGAATAGCCACGAAAAGAAATCGTTTAAGGTTTAAAAAATGTTTTAAAGGCTGATTTAGTATCAGAATGCATTTATATAAGATCTGATGCATAACAGACCCGAAATGTACACTTCTGTACGTGCATTTTAAAGTAATATCTAAATGTTAGATCATCTGCCGGAGTACTTCCTACGGATCAAGACCGAAAAGCCATCGTTTAAGATTTAAATAAAAGGTTTTAAAGGCAGATTTAGTATCAGAATGGACCTTTAAAAATATTTAATGCTTAATATACCCGAAATGTACACTTTTATACTTTTGAAGTAGTGTTTCTAAATGTTATCGTCTGATAACTGATCGTCTGCCGCGGGCGTCCAACGAAAGACCGAAAAGCCACGAACAAACACAGAAAGCCACAGTTTAAGGTATAAATAAAAGGTTATAAAGACAGATTTTGTATCCAAATGCACCTTTATAAGCATTTGATGCATAACAGACCCTACATGTACATTTGAATACGTAGCGTTTGCAGTAATACCGAAATCTTATCGTCTGCTCGTCTGCAGGCATATCACAGGGCATATATCTTACGAAAGACCGAAACGCCACGGTGAATGTAAATAAAATGTTTTAAAGACAGATTTAGTATCAGAATGAACTTTTATAGGTATCTGATGCATAATAGACTTGAAATGTACATTTGTGTACATAAAGTTTGAAGTAATGTGTCTAAATGTTATCGTGTTATCAAATACTGCATGCTGTATGAAAAAAAAATTATAAGTAGCTATACAGCTATTAAAAAAAACGTTGAGCAGTGCACGAGCCACAATAGAATAAGCAAAATAATATTTTTAATGCTCCAAACCAAACTATCAACTTTGCTAGCAGCGCTCGCACGCATTCGGACCATGTGACGGACAATATATAGATAAGGCACACAGATCGCAACCTCCTCTCCCCTACTTTCGCAAATGCACCAGCAGAAACACACATCCCCAGTCCACATACGCCCACATAAATACAATCATGCACGTGCAGTGTGCGCGCAGGCGCTGGGACTCTTTACGAGTCAGCCATACCTAAACCAAAATTCTTCCTTGCCTAATTCACCCGCCTCGTTTTTACCGTGCAATAAATTCTCAGTATTTATACTGTTTCATATTCATTTTATGCTAGTAAACAATGTTTAAAATGTAATTTTATACAAAACATCTTTGCTATCATGAACGCTTTTGCATTACCACAATATGAACGAGACAGTCATCGACTTATCACGCACGTTAAACATTTCTCGGCGAAATATTTATATCCACGATCGCTTTCTTTTTCCCGAGACTTCTCCAAAAACAATGTGAGGTACACACTGCAGATTTCGAGAACAACCCGCGGGCACCTCTAGGCTTGCCGCGCATGTGTTGTTTCGCGCATGTAATTACGAAAAGGCGGATGTGAAGGAAGGTGGTAGCACATTGTCTATTTCAGGATACAACTGGCACATGCAACGTGTGACATTCTAACAGGCTGTGTGGGTTCTCTGTGTGTGTAGTGGGGGGGGGGGGGGGGCTGGATGCATGTATGTGCACGATGCGGGTCTATTAATAGATGCATCTGGTGACTGTAGCAGGAACTTGTCTGTATGCCAAAGCAGCAAGCAGAACACAGGAAAACATTGTAAGTCTTTATTCACTGAGGGCTTGGTCCCCTACAGTTTGCGCCACTCTGCTGGGAGCAGGCTAGTGGCTACCCAACCCTAACTCCTCCAGTTACTTTTTTCTGGAAGGAAGGGGAGGTAGGGTTTTCTCAATGTTCTGACCAGCGATGTCAGACATTTTTTAAGGTTACGTGCATCAAACACTTTTATTATTGTACATCAATTGCTAACACTCTTTTTGAGCACCCCCACCCCACCCCTCCCCTCCCCCCACACACAATCTCTGGGCGCGGTGTTTTCTCACCAGTAGCTTGTCATTAAAAAAAAGACTTTACGCCAATCACAGCCACTGTATCTAATTTTAGGTCTACTCTACAAGACGACTCGATTTAAAGCTGCGTCGCTGCTTCAATACTTTTAAGGTGATTTGGAGAAAAGGGTTGAGAATTTGGATGGGAGAGGCTACACAGTCTTGAACTGGTGGTGTCTAGGTGACACCGTTGCCTGTAACAATGAAGATGAAGCAGGAAAATGTTATATGCACACTCTTCTTTAAAAAGAATTAAAAACAAAACCGCAACGACAGCCATGCAAGCAAACTTTGCGGCTGGAGTACTGATAAAACGCAATGTCTATTGTTGCTTGGCCATCACAGTATGGTATTACTCAGTTATTATCGTTGTTGCTGAACGCAAGTCCACACTAATGTGATGATACTGGATCTCTGGCAAACTATCTTGGGCTTCAGGCAGGTAAGTAATTTTACAGGGTCAGCGCTTGCACCTCGCTGCAGGAAGATGACCAGTGCGGTCGTCAGGCAGTTTAATGTTCTGGGGAAAGGCCAAATCGAGTCTCCACAATGTTTAACTCATGGAAATAATCCATGACCATTGCTGGACTCGAACCAGCAACATTCGCGTGCTAATCGGCAGCTGCATCCAGAGATATCCACGACGCCCCAACCCCCAAATCCCCGCCGCCGCGCTCTCCTACAGAGTAATCGGGCGGCAGCAGAAAATAAACCCCAAATCACAGCCACGTAACAAATCTGTGTTTGTCCGTGAACGTAATAAAATAAACAAAATCAAAGAAATACGTACAAACAGAAGTAAGTGACAAGGCTGGCTGTGTCACGACCCTCGTGACAAGCGAAGTGGAATTCTCATTAGATCGGTCTACCATATTAGTTGTTGAACGGATAGCCGAACTGCATGTGGGGGGTGGGGGGGGGGGGGGGTGGTGAAAACGTCATGATTGTATTGTAAGGGAATTTTGATTGAAAATGCGGTAGTTTGAATTTACCTATTCTGCAGTGAGAAGTGAATGTGTAGCGAACTTGATTGTTAGGGATGTATCTTCCCACTCTCCACGTCCAAAATCGACAGGTCTCGGCTCTAGGGCCGACGAATCCTGGCGTTGTACAGGGGTCTCTTTACCCCTACCTGGAACTCCTAAGATTTCCTAACTTATTACCTAGCTTTGAACTATACCTCCCTAACAATCAAGTTCGCCATACAATCACATCTCATTATAGAATAGGTAAATTTATACTGTAGCATTTTCAATCAAAATTCTCTTACAATGCTATCATGACGATTTATCGTACCTGAAATCACTTCATTATGAAAATATACAATTTAGCAGAAGATTCTGGAGATCATATCTCAGAGTTTTACCTAGTAATTTAGCACATTAAAAAAAACTATATTAACGACACACACACACACACAAAATCCTGCTGATACACAATACCTTCAGTTAAGAGACTGAAGGAGCGGGTCACATCAAACACAGTGCGTACGCTCCATCACGTTCCCACACATCAGTTTCCTACGTCATCTCTCTAAAGTTCTCAGTTCACATCTAAAGTTTTTCGTTAACTCACTCTCAATTCCCCAAGGAGTGAGCGAGCTCACCCCTCCCCCGCTGTGCAGTTCGGCTATACCGTTCAACGACTCGTATGGTAGGCCGATCTAATCATAACTTCACTTCACTTCTCACGAGGTTCGTGACAAGCGGTACAAATGACGTTTTAATTCGTGGCGCACCAAAAGTTAGCGAAAGCAGCTAATCACTTCTTTCTGCCGTGCGAAAACCTTTATGGAGTC
>SMGT01008029.1:104158-125548 GCA_004794575.1 Lanistes nyassanus | reverse complement strand
ATGTAAACCTCGGTCCTGAGTTTTGGTTTCTCAAAGGATCGTCCAAATGCGCTGTTGCACACGAAAACATTTAAGAAAAAGACCCAGCGACATGTCCCGCTGTTGAATACTGCCAGGCTCAATAGTGCAGTGCAGATTTTGTCAGATTTTATTACAAACAGAAATCAGCAGGTCTTAAAATCTGATTAATTTGTTCCAAATAAGGACGAAGAATCGATCACAAGTGTAACAATACCCTTTTTGTGCTTCTGTCTCCATGCATGCAGAACACGCAGAAGTACGGGAGTACAAATGTGTGATCTTGCACGCCTAAATAGGTTCCCCGTGTGCGTGTGTGTTACCGAGAATATTAGCTAGGTTGTTTGCCAGTACTGCAGTCGTCTTGGAGCTTGCGCACTCTGTGCTATTTTGCGCATTCCAGCAGCGAGCAAAACGTTGTGGGTGAATTCTGCGTGTGTACCCTGTGCAGGTATTAGAAGAGTGTAAAATTACTTCTGACATGATCAAAGTTTGTTTGTGAACAGCGCGGTAAGTGACGTTTTCTTTCCGTGTACACGTACAACTGCTGTTGTACCTGAGCATCCAACTACTAAATACTAACCCGCACATTATTGGTTTGGGGGAGGGGGTGTTCTGAATTTGGTTACTTGTATTTATGTAATATCGACTGACTAGCGCCTTCGCTACCCCCTCTGAGCCCCTCCAGTCTTTCTTTGCCTCTTTGCCTCCTTCCTTAGTCTTTTTTCTTTCTTTAAGAAATTGTTTCCTCGTTATCCCCTTTAACCAGGTCATTAACCAGCTGCAGCGTTTTTCAGTAGCATTAAAGTTGTTATTTTCAAGTTATTAGTTTTGTGTTTTTAACAATTCTTTTTATCTTTCTAGTGGTGAGGAACCCCTGCCTTCATGAGGCAGACGACCACAAAGAAGTGCAAACCAAGGGAAGTAAATACATTCGTCTCTTTCTCTGTGCCCAGTAGGCCAGTTTTGCTTCGTCAACATTCCGCCATAAGGCGACCCAAAAATGGTTAAAGCGTTCATTGTCCTTGGTACTTTGTCGCTTTTCGCGCTTACAGGTAAGACATATGGTTTTAATTTTATTATGAATGCATGTAGAGTTACAAATCACAATGTTGTCGTGAAATCTGTTCGAATTTAGCGAGAAATT
This sequence comes from Lanistes nyassanus, assembly GCA_004794575.1. Taxonomy (NCBI): domain Eukaryota; kingdom Metazoa; phylum Mollusca; class Gastropoda; order Architaenioglossa; family Ampullariidae; genus Lanistes; species Lanistes nyassanus. The sequence goes on along the minus strand of SMGT01008029.1, from coordinate 124,383 downwards.
TTAATGTGGGGACTGCACGTGCATAGCGCCCTAAGCAGAGTATAATCGGTATTGGTGATGCCTATCGTTTGTAAAGTGCAAAGTATTTTGTACATTTTCCGATATTTGATAAAGTCAGGGACAAAAGTGTTTGTGACTGCTGTTGTTTATTTATCTGTAAGGTTTTAAATGATCCGCAATTTGTTTGATCTTCGCCAGTGAGTCTTGGCGAAAATGGCCGTCCTTTTTTAATAACCTATTCATTTGCAAGTTTTTACACAGAGAGAATTAAAAGATTACGATCATTTTTGTCTATGAAGACTGATACGCTGGCATTACTTTAAAAGTAAAACCCAAGTGCTGCAGATCAGTACCAGATGTCGTGAAGTCAGCATTAGATTGTCAAATGTTATCTCTAATGAGTTAAGGATTTAGGTAAGATATAAGCGTTGTTGGTGTTGGTGTTGGTGTTGGTGTTGGTGTTGGTGTTGGTGTTGGTGGTGTTGGTGGTGTTGGTGGTGTTGGTGGTGGTGTTGGTGGTGTTGGTGGTGTTGGTGGTGGTGTTGGTGGTGTTGGTGGTGTTGGTGGTGTTGGTGGTGTTGGTGTTGGTGTTGTTGTTGGTGTTGTTGGTGTTGGTGTTGTTGTTGTTGTTGTGGTGGTGGTGGTGGTGGTTGTTGTTGTTGTTGTTGATGATGATGATGGATGATGATGGATGATGGATGATGGATGATGGATGATGATGATGATGATGATGATGATGATGATGATGGATGGATGGATGGATGGATGGATGGATGGATGGATGGATGGATGGATGCTGATGATGATACTTTGGTAGGGTTCTGCAATTGTGCTGTTCTGTACTGGGGGTGGCTAGGTGATGGCTGCAAGCTTGCTGAACTTTCTTCTGCCACTCTGTTGTTGGTGATGGTTTACAAGGAAACCAGATTTGAAGACTAGGACATTTAACGCAAAATCCATATACCTAAAACGAAAGAAGAAACACTAAAATTCAAAATAAAGAAATTGTTAAAACGAATTTTGGAATAAGGCGATATATACAGAAAGAGACTGCAGAAATCTTCTCGTTTCAATCACAATTATGTATAGTGTGGAACCTGATATTGCCCATTACAGTTCATTGTAAATGTCCATTGACCTCTTGAGTACCCGATTCTGAGGTGCCTCTAGAATAGTTCCAAAATATATAACAGTTCCTTCTTTACATGCAGCATGAACCTGCGAATTCACAGTATTGTAAATACATAATACTGTACACAGATAATGGTAGGAGTGGGTAAAACTAGGGACTCACTTGGATGTATTGTCCCTTTGTACAACATTTTTACTTCCAGCGTTTCCGCCCGTGTAAGCATGCAGTTGGAATGGTGTGTGGCAGATTTACTTATTTTAAAAGACTGAAAAGGTAATAAGTCTCAAGAAATGGTTGACAATCCGTTAAGTGAGTGGTACACTCGAACTTCGCCAGTGAGGTCCTTGTGGCTTGTTCTTGGCCCAGGTAGGCTGAGGAGGGCTGGACATGGCATTTGCAGCTTCATCTGGTGAAATAACTTTTGCTACAAAAGGGGAAAACAAACAGATGGCATTGTAAGAGCAGCAGACCAAGCAAATGGGCTGATGAAGTATGGAGACCAGTGTTAAAGACAGGAGACAGATTAAGCTCTGAGACACTGCATTTAGAGCACTTTAGACTTGCCGTGCTTTCCGACTTCTCTGAGGCTGAAGGAGATCTAGGAATAAACGTAGGCGCCATCATCGTGGTTGAAGTAAAGGAGTCCATCAACAGGTTGAAGAACGGCAGTTTACCAGGTGATGAAGATAGTGTTCCGAGATGCTGAAGGCAGACAACTAGAAGGTTTCACACACCTTGTGCTAGATCCTACAGGAGATCTGGAACAAAGAGAAGATTCTTCCTGACTGGGAGATTGTAATATTATCAAACTACCAAAGAAGGGAGACAATTTCAACTATAACATCTTGCAAGGGCTGTCGGCTTCTTTCACTTACTAGCAAGTTTTTTTCTCAGCTGCATAATACTCCAGCGGACCTTATGACAACAGGGATGAAAATCAACAAGAATTCGCCTCAAATGAAAAGCAAAGTAGTCTTTTCTTAAAAATTTGCCTATCTGAAGACTGTGCTGTCCGCTCTTTTGGAGATATTCTTGTAGTGGTCTGTCTAGGTGGTAGATTTGGCACAGCAAAAAGGGCTGGAACAGCACTCCATTTGAGACGATTTCTGAAGTCTGGGTGATTAAATTGGTTCACCTTAAAGTGGTTGTTGCAAACGAAGAAGCCATCAAAATGAAGCTGCTCAGTATTTTTGTTCAGAAGATCTTGACGCCAGGTGTTTTGAATGAAACGAAATTTTTCACTTGTGAATATTCGGGCTTATTCAGAAACTATTTTATACAAGTGTCATTTTGCAATAAGTGTAGAGAGTGTGCATTTGTATGTGCAGAATGTGTATTTTTATGTGAATGCATGGAAATTCACACTTATAAGATGTAAAAAGTACTTATGGCCAAACGTTTCCACAGATATTGAAAACGGTGCATATATCCTAAAGATAGTGAAATAACTTTTTAATATATTTAGACCGCCATATAACATGTGATTTTCAAAGCATTTGATAGGCTCCTCCCTCTAAAAAAAATTGCACTGTATGAGACTATATTGTCAGTTTGCATGCACAAGCAACTGTTTGTTGCCTGTCCATGCACACTGAAAATAGTCTAATACAGTACTCATATCTGGGAAATACACAGTGCATGCACACTGAAAATAGTCTAATACAGTACTCATATCTGGGAAATGCACCACTACATCCAAAAGAACATCATTCCATATGACAAAAAACAAACCTACAGGTAACCCAGTCCTCTCGCTACGCTGGTCGAGGTGATGAGCAGCACGAAACTAAGGGAGGTAACTGCATTCTATCACTTGTTCAAGAATGATAGCCGTTAGATGTCATGTCTTGGTATAAAGGGTCTTTGTTCGCACACTGTCGATTCTGGTTATGGGGCCTGGTTAGCTCAGTTGGTAGACTAGCAGATGGAAGGTTACTGGTTCGAATCCTGGTGTGGCCAAGGATTATTTCCTGGAGTTAAACATTGTGCAGACTCCATTCAGCCATTTCCTCGCACATTAAACTGCTTGTCCGCACTGACCGCCATGTTTTTCCTTTTACTGCGCTTTTATTTCGAGCCAGGTTAGTTATTTAATGTGTCATTTAACATGAAAAAGTATTCAAAATGTATATCACGGGATCTCTATTGTATTTATGTTACGAGGAAACAAGTTTATGTTGCTGCAGAATGAGAATGGCTGCGTTGCTCTATTCTAGAAATTGAAGCTTACGTCGTGTAGAGAACGGTTGTGAGATATCTTCAGCGCTGTTAGGTTCTCATGGTAGAGGATATATTATTGCATTGACAGTATCCAATAATCCTTTAATGCCTGTCAATAATTAAGATCCATCTGACCTTTAACAGTTTCGGCTGCAGCCATAACAGTATACGAATTTCCTTTCCTTTTGACTATCAATGGTCTGTGCAGCGAATGGACCACAGGGATTTTTAAAATTGTGTTTTCTCAAAAAGACCAGTAGGGGTGACGGTTCAGTTGCAGACAGTGGCTTAATTACGGTATCTACCAAGCACCACATCTTCAAACCAACATGAATCAACTCTCCTCTAATAAACTCCTTGCTGCGTTGAGGCCCAAAGTATGGAATGATGGGGTTCTTGCAGCTTGTTGCTTGTCCCAAGCAGGATAAAGGAGGAGGGGTGGGCAAGGCATTAGCAGTTTCATCCTGTGAAACAACTTCTGCTACAGAAGGGGAAAAACAAACAGATGGTATTGTATGAGCAGCAGACCAGACAAATTGGCTTATGAAGTATGGAGACCAGTATTAAAGAAGGAGAAAGATTAATCTCTGAGTAAAAATGTCACCAAAGACTGAAGGAAAGAAGAACAGATCAGTACAGACAGAATATTGAAAAGGCAAAGAAGTTTAAATGTCTCAGGAAGAAGAGTCAAGATTCAACAGGCACAGGAACTTACAGAGGAGCCAGCTGCAGCATAAAAGGACTGAAACTGTGTAACAGATCACAAACAGATGAAGGGATGCAACATGTAAGATCAAGACATCCCACTGAAAGTTGAGGATGTACCTGCACGAGCGAGGAACAAAAAAGTTGAAGACAGATAAACAACACTTAGAAGACTTCCTAAACCACCGACTGGACTTCTAAATACAACGAAAGTTTTTCAGACCAGCCATCTCTAGAAGTTCTTGAACTTCTCTGGCCGAACGTTTCACCCCCCGTGTAGAGTTGAAACGCAGAATATGAGCTCCCACCTTCTCTGAAACTATATTTTGACATGCCTCTGTGGATGGATCACATGCGTTTACAGAATTCCCTCAGGCTCACTGCCTGGAAAACCTCTCAGATGGACAACCCAGAGAACATGAAGATGCGGCATAGCAAAGACCGGGCACAGAAAAGTGGAAAGATGTATTTTAACAAATACATCTAATGAGTCATAATCCTTATGATGAAATTCCTAACTAATAAAATTCATCACAATAGTTAATGTGTATATACTCCTCACAATAACATTTTAAATAGAATCAAAGCAGATCTACGTAACTATGTAAGTGATTGTTAGATTTCAAGCAGGCAACATCTGATTTAGTACTGGTGCGTAATTTTTCTAATTTAACCCATAGGTCTACATTGAACGGGATTTTTTATTGTTGTCATTTAAAATGTAATGCACTAGTAATAACTATTCTTGGCTGTTTTCGCCACTTGACGTGATGTGGGTGAACTGGATGAGTGCTGAGGGGAGATGTGCTGGGAAAGCCCTTGACATCTCAACGCAAAACCCAAACTTTTGCCTGGGTACCTGCAAACAACCACATCTGTGGGTAATTTCCAGTGCACATAACACGTGATGGTAAAGCGAGTGTTTTGACGCCGTGTGGCCAAGACTGTGACCTATCACCTGTAAAACATTGACGTGGTACATCAAGCTAGCCTTCTGAGGTCATGGGGATAGCCCCACACGTCATAGCTTTTGACAGACCTGGACTCAAGGACACGGTCAACTGTCTCGATGTCTGGTGGTAAAATACCATCACGTGCGAAATCCATCTATTGGAAAGTTACTGCCTGCACTGTGTACATTCCAGCCTATGGGATGCTGTAACGGAGAGACTGATTCCCTCTACGGATTCCCTCTACTGATTCCCTCTACGGATTCCCTCTACTGATTCCGTGTGGAATTTCTTACCAGCGAGATCTGTGTGAGCTGGTGTTACCACCTGCATTGAGTGAATTATTCATTGTGTCGCCAAAAAACAAGAAGGACTTTGCAGTGGTCTACTTTTGGTTTGTAATTAGGCGAGTCGACTTTTCGGCTGTCAACGACCAGTGTTTCTGCGTTCGCAAGTGACGTCAAGATGAATGTGGGGACCTTGTGAGGGCGCCTTCTTTCTCTTCATCTCGCATGGATGCTGGCGCGTGATACAGGCATCTGAACTTTTTACAGGGACTGAGCCCTTATCTTATACACACTTGAGTTCTCTATCGTATGTTTTCTCGTTTGTTTGACTACTTTAGCCAAACCATTAGCGAGTGTTGCCCAATGGGCAGTCTAACTATTCACTGTGTTACGTGGAAGTTTGTCCTATGCACATGTGTGTTTCCTCACAATTTAAACGTTAGACGTTTTGACCTTTACAGCAATTCATTGTACGAATATTTATATCTAATCTTTACTTATGATGTGTAAGCTGTGTCGTGGACCAGGGTTCGCTTGCCTGAGCATTTTTATCACTTGTTCATACGTAAAGGTGCACGTAAAATACACAGGGTGAATGGGCCTTGCGACCATTTATCACCCAAAGGGCAGCTACGAACGCTCATGCAAGCATGCCTTGTGCATTACTGAGATTATTTCATTATTTTATCACTTTATCTCTTGACATGGTCTTGGTACTCTGAACATTCAGACTTCTTGGAGTATCTTCAGATAGTCATCGTAGTAACAAGTAAACATTATAGTTTATTAATTAAGTAAATTAATTAATCATATTGATGCAGGAATTGATAAAAGTGTATGGTAAGTGAACAGAGTAATTGACTTTGGAAAGGTAAATTGACCAGTGGCTTTAGAGTGGTGTTGATAACAAATGGTTTAACAAAACATAATGGGATGATTTAATGATCTTTTCCAAACTTGTTACAGCTGTCTTAAGTGTTAAGCAGTTGTTGCAGTTCGAAGATTGTTCGCGAGCTTTGGGCTGGTGGCTTGGAAACATGGGGGTGGGGGTGGGGTCTTTATGTAAAGCTGGCGAATAGAACGGTGAAAATGAAGTTCATTTATTGTTAGTTATCGTGGGGAGTAGGCATCCGGTGAAGGCAGGATTTAATTTACAGTAAACTGTATGAGGTGTCCTGTCTGATTTTACCTGTTGGTATTTATTGTTTCATCTGGTGGTGTAAGTAATGGATGACAGGGGAAAAGAAAGGTTGCACCAACATAGGTACATGTTTGTGACTGCAGTGGGTGCATACGTGTGGCTGCGATACAGAGCCTAACGACTATCCTACCTGTTTTATTAGTATACTCGGTACAGAAATTCTGTTCACATTTCTTATTTTTCTTCTATTTTCGTTTATTTCAGTGTTGGCCTCAGACATCCATTATAGTTGCCCAGGAGTCTTGTATGAGGGCGTGGAGAGTACACTCGAATGCTGGCAAGAAAAGACGGGGGCGGAAAATGACAAATGCATTAGCCCGTCAAAGGTTACTTTAAATCTGATCTGCGAGTCTGGGAACCTCCCTGTCGTTTGCGACAATAAAAAATTCCCGGGGGTCGGTAGCTGTTTCTGCGATGACACACCGAACAGAACATCGTGCACAGTAAGACTGATGGGCAACAGGACTATACTAGCTGGTAGAGTTCCAGTGTGCAGCTTCTGTCTTGGAATCACTGAAACCACCAATGGATGCCGAAATCTAACATTTTGTGAGTGTAATGTAGTTACAATATTATCTACAACCACACCTTATATATGGGTCCCATTCTTTTTAATCCTGAACGCCTCGCTGGTCTCGAGGTTCAGGCGTCCTCTTCCGATGCCGAATCATGCCTAAGACTTAAAAATTGACAATCTACTTGCTTCACTGCCTGAAGTCTGTCACTACAGGGAACAGTACTAGGACTGGTTGGCCCGGTGTCCGTATAATGTGACTGCGTGGGACTGAAGCCGCCAGCAGTCCCACGTGTGTCAGCACGAAAACTTTGTCTAAGCAACACCGTCCTGATATGCATATAGTTTGTGGCGGGACTTTAAGCAACAAACAAAACCGTCCCTTTTCATCTTAACGTTTAAATTACTTTTCACCAAAAGGATTAGGTACAAATCATACTGCAAGGGCTTTGTTAAGCTATAAAACTAGTTATTTGTTGGTGACCTGACTCTGGTGAAAATGGCGACCAAGAGTTGTAGAGTGTAAGCTTACCGTAAGCTGAGGCGCTAGAAGGGTTGACACAGCAGGAGGAAATGATTACCTGTGTTTGGTGCCTCGGGCCTTCCCTCCTAGCGCCTCAGCTTCCGGCAAGCGGCTAAGATAAACCAGCACAGACCTTACATATACAGATACTTCACTCCTTCTTCGCGCTTTGTTAAGAAAATCTGCCCAGTTGAGGAAAGCAACTCGTGCTTCTAGAGTTGCGTCCCTTTTGGTCTAGGGGTTTTGTGCCGAAACCAGCATGAAGCTTTTAATGATTGTCGCGCTACTTTATTAATTCTGTTCTGCTTGGTGGGAAGTGTGGTATAATGAAAGCTACATATACAGTAGTATGTGCCATACAGAGGCAGGGCAGTCATCCTGATTCACAGTATTTTCTTATTTGCTGTTTGTTGTGTCCTGAATGCAGTCAGCTGTTTTACTTATGCACACACCAAGAAGTCATTCAGAAAAAAATTCACACACACACACCCTCACACACGCGCACACATACACAGTAAATATTCATTTACATGCTTCCTTAGCATTTTAAATTTCCTGTTAGCTCCATTGCATAACTGTCATATTTCAGACAAGCAAATATATGAACTGTGTAGCAAATTCTCCAACTACTGTAAAAACACATAATCCTATTTAAATGTATTATTTTAACAGACTTTTTGCCCATACCATCAGATCCAGCACACTGCATGAGTTTGTGTATGGGAAAATTAACATGGGATAATTTACAACAGCTTATAATGCATTTTTAAAAATCAGATACTACCTACCTTACGGTAAATATTTGCAGACATAAAGACAAATAGACATACAGGCATGGTGTAACAGTTTATATTAAACTATTCAAAAACTGAGTGTAAATTATTGTAACACACACGTCAGAGTGATTAGTAATGGCAAATAAATGTGTTTTTTTTTTACTTCTCTGCAAATGCAAAGCAAACAATGCGTCAATGCCTTAGTCTGTGACTCCAGACATTAAAACAAATCTGCTAACACATCAAACCAACTCTTCAATGAATATTTTATTGACCTATCTGAAAACAACACATTGAAAGATTGTGTTCATTGTACCCAGTGAAGTATCCATTTTTGCTAGCTGTTGTTTCTCTTCCACTGCTATAAGCAAGGCTGGTGGTATGATTTTTGGCAACTTTCCTACATATGCCTAACCTTCAGTAGTTCTGTTAAAAAATATAATATATATATATAGCAGTACAGCAAAAACCTTGGATGTTTAAATTTTAATGCTTTCTATAAATCATTCATCAATTACATATTTTTTAATACACACAATGCCATATTTTATTAGGAAACAACCAATAATAAAGTTATTACAGTCACTTTTGAAAGATTACATTGCCATCTCTCAATATGAAAAGTTTTATTATGTTATTATTTTATCGTCACACTAGAGAACTGACAATTTACTGGAAATAATGAACCGACTGGGATGAAAATGGTTTTAAAAAAATTATTTCAATGTTCACCCTTTTATATGTTTACATATCCTAACTGCTTAAATGGATATGGGAAATTTAGTTATACCTGTTTCATTATTCTTTTGCATTTTTTTTCCTTGGTTCAGAACTTCCTTCAGAAGCATGTCTGAATCGCTTCTCATTCACATTTGATTTGGTCTTTTGCAGTCTATTCTTTTGGGGGGATTGGGAACTGAGAATAGAATTGGCACAGCATTCCAGTTTAAACGTTTTCTTTCACTGTTGGTCCACTAGCTGCTAATTGAAGTTATTCAATGAGTTAATTAGCAAATGGAGTTCAGAGATAAACACTATAGTATAACTTTATACGCTCGCTGAACACGCGAAACGTCTTTCCTTTAAGTTCTGGTTTGCTTCTTTTGTTTGTACAATTAGCTCCTGAACAAAATGCCGAAGAATGTATTATGTTAAATCTGGAAGCCGATACTGTACTAGAGCTCGTGTTTTGCTCCATAACACCTGCTCATGCTGGATAACTCTTCCCGGTGAGTTATCGTACGCAGCTGGGCAGACTAGAATCGCCCGAGTGAAGAATCTGTATATATAAGGTCTGTGAAACCAGTTGTAGACGGGGGCCTGGAGGATTTAGCGGACATAGTTGCGAATCAGAGGATGAAAAATAGCCGCTTTAAATCCAGAAGCAGCTACGGGTTATAACATTTCACCTAAACATTGTGCAGAGTAGTTTTGGCCCTCAAAACTTTAAGATGGTGCGATTGTATCTAAAAACATTGGTCTTTCATATGGGTGGGTGGGTGGGTGGGTGGGTAAGTGTGGTTGTGAGGGGGTGGGTGGTGTGGTGTGGGGGCTTATACCTTGCAAATACCAGCACAGAAAGGATATGGTACAATTTATTTATTTATTTTTTTTTGACAGATGATGGTCCAATCCTCCCACCAGGTCGCAGTATCGCAGCACTCAGAAGATCCCCTGAACCTCTGGCTGTTCTTCTTGCTTTCATTCTGTAAGTAGGTTATTTCTTCTATTTTGAATAGTTATAAAGTTGTTGCTGTTGTTTTCCCGAGAGATTTTATGTTTGAACTTTTTGTTTCTTATTTATGCCAGAATAAATATATATGCACTTTAACTGTGGTAAACTGTGGTTTATTACTTATTTCTTAAAATTTCCAGCCTTAGGTTCACAATGTGAAAAGAAATCGAATGAGAATTTTCTCTGCTGATTCATATTCTTGGGTTCCTTTTCACAGATCTCAAGTCCTGATGCGAGAAGCTGCTTCGTAGTCATGAGATCAAACATATCTTTCGACATTCCCTAGACCAATTTGAAATGTTTTCAACTAACCCTTTGGGCAGGAGTAAGCCACGCAAGATTAATCCTTTGCTCGGTCTTTCTGAATGGAATTTCACTCCCTTACAACTAAACCCAAGTAACAACTACATCCATATTGTAACTAATCCCATGCCATTAGTATTGTGTGCACTGTTTCTAGTCTTTATCGTTCAATGGACAAATGCAGAATGCCAGATCAGTACAAGTGAAACTGCATGACAATAATTTTGAAGCTAACATTGCAGCCGTAGTGTTGCTGATAGATGTAGGCATGGCCAAGTGCAAGCATGTCATTTAAAATCCGGATATGTGACAACTTTTTAAGATGCATGCATAACAGAAATAGGCTATCAGAGTGATATATCAAAAAGAAATGTTAAACAGGTAACTGTTTTAACCAAAATGTAGGACTAAAAGATAAAAAAAACTGTACTGAAACTGTACATGTTATGGTATGATATCATTCGGAATGTGATTATAACTTATTCAACTAAAACCTAAATATCTAATACAAGAAAATTAATCAAAACGTTTGCAATTTCAGGAAATTAATCCTAAATTTCTGCAGTGGAAGATCAAAGGATACAGGAAATGACACTTTTTTGGAATTTAACAAATTGTCAATGTAAACCATAGAGCGTCAAAACTTGCTTTTTACCTGTTGGCATAACTGTTAGCGGCGTAACTTGTAAGAGGTGACACGTCACAAACCTGGTCTGCGATGAACCAATCTCGGGAAAAAGTCTTGACGACGACGGAAGAACGGAAAATAAGGTTTTCGTCCATTAACACGTGCACGGACTTATCCAGGAAACTTCTCAAGGGAAATAGGGTGGAATCTTCATTAAGGACCGTCCGATTATTAACATTATCCCACCCCCACCCCCACCCCCGTTTCATTTTGTTCACTCGAGGCGTGGGAGCTTAATGCGCATGAAGACGGGAATTAAAACAAAATGCTAGTTTACGTAAAAAGGCTTTAGCACCTCGACAACTTATGTTAAACTAAAAACAGAAGGAAAGAAAGAAAGACAGTACAGACAGACAATGACACAATCACAGCAGACAGATATGAAGTAAAGGAAACAAAGAAAGTGAGGAAGGAAATAAACCAGTATTTTTAAATAATATATCAAAAAACCTTTTCACGAGAACAATTCTTATCTTTTAAACAGTTTCGGAACAATATCCTAGACAAAATATCTGCCTTTACCTTTACATCAGCAGACATATCGGGGTAGGAACCTTTGACAGAGCTTTGCTTCTTTTATCGCAGCAACACAAAGCAAAGCTTCGTCAAAGTGTCGGGGAAGCTTAATACAATGAAAGAAATAAAACCGCAACCATTTTCTTTGTAATAGAGTCTTACATAAGGTTCTGGACCCCTTCATGCTGACCAGGCAGAGCAGAGAGGAAATTCATTATTCATTTCTTCATGAAAGGAAGTGGTTTCTTTATGCTTTTCTGACAAAGTTGCAGTCGGTTTTTAATTGCAGCTATCCTGCACCTAAAGTTAGATCTCAAAATAATGGAATATCTGCCTTGCCTGAGTTCGCGTGTACTCACTGATGAGTGACGAAGTCTTTAAGTCAGTGTCTAGTCTACTTTAATCACTGTATATCAGAACAGGCGGGTTGGGGGTAACGTTTGATTTGGAAATATGTGCATAAATACAGTGGCGTATAAATTCTTGTGTGAAGCAATTCTCCAAGCCACTATTTCGATCGAGTCTTCTGTAATCACTGTATATGACAGTGGGGGGTGGGGAGGGGAGGAACTGTTTGCTTGGAAAACGTCTGGATTTGGGCTATAGTAAAAAATGATAGAGGTGAAGCGGGTTTCACAGCAGTTAGCAAAGCAAGCTGCTAGATGTAGCGACTCGACAATCTAGGGTAGTAGATGTGCCTATTTCACGCCTCGTAGCTACTTCAAAATGGCGAACAAAACAAATCGCATGCTGAGTGTTGTCCTTTCCATTGATGCAGCAAATGAACGAGCAGTATTTATTGCATCCATGACTCTAGCAATAACAAGAACCATTGAATTATCCACGTGCACAGAGGAAAGAGTGCACCATATGAGGAATGCTGGGACTGTGTGTTTGAAATTCAGTCCCTACTGTGAGATGCACCCATGATGGTATTAATAAACGATCCTATTTACTACGAGGTATTTGACAACGCTATTCAAAACAAAATCACTTTCACATTACCCCAGACTGAAAGCTGTGTTTATATATGACTGTTCTTCCAATCCCTGAATCAACGTGCTTTTAAACTTGACTTAAGGCATCGTAAAATAAAAAGAATTATTGTCTCTCTCCACACTACAGCACTGCCGAAGCCATCTTGTTGTCTGCTGTGCTGATGCGCAGGACCACCGTTGGGGTGTTATCTTTACTACGCTAGCAGCTAGCTTCGCTACATCCTAGCAGCCGCCCTGAAACGCGCTAGCCTAGATTTGCTATTTTCGCTAGGTTCGCTACGCCTGTGAAACCCACCTCAGCCGAGCATCTTTGCTCACCAGTCCCACCTGTTTCAATACCAGGAGAAACATCAGCATATCTCAGTTTGCATACACCGCATTCTTGGCAGCTCTGTCACAGTCAGATATGCCGCTCTTTGCGACATGTAGGGTATTACAGGCTTATTTTTCATCTTCTTTACCTCCTCTTTATGGAGTGTTAACAATTGTTTTAAAAATACGATACATATCAAGAACATAGAATACTCGAAGTCAAATGGTCTACAGTTCTTAATGCATGAAACTTTCATCTACGCTGATTCATCTTACGATATTTATGCATTTACCTATATTTTATTTTTATTTCAGATTTAAAAGCCTAGTTAGAACAAGCAAATTTAGAGTTTGACAAGAATATTTGGATATTCTTCTATAACTCACTCGGTGCGTGATCGCTTTTTCTCGTTTTCTTCTTTCCTTCATCGTTCCAATTTTAGTATATGTACTGCGTGAACAGTACAACGCTTATTTAATGCTGTATGTTAATGCTGTATGTTTTGGATGAACGGGGTAAAACAAACTGGGTGTCAAATGTGAAAAGGTGTCTCTTTCAGTATGGCTTTGGATTTGTGTGGGCAAACCAAGGTGTAGGTGGTGTGGGTGAGTTTCTACGTGTATTTAAGGAGCGATTGATTGACTACAGGTGGCAGAAGTGGAATGAACACGCGGATAAAAGTGACCGATTTTCTCTGTACAGACTGTTTTGTAACCCGTTACATTATTGTGTCCCCGCATATCTGGAGTTAGACCTTAACAGGCATATTAAATGTGTAATGACTAAATTCCGTTTCGGTGTATCCAATCTGATGACACATACTCATAGATTCAGTAACTTTGTACCAGGTGATTTGCTGTGTCCGCTGTGTAAGGAATCTGAAGATACCGAAGTGCATTTTATACTAAGTTGCCCATTTCTTGAGCATCTAAGACTACGCTTTATCGCCCGCAAATACTATGAAACACCAAATACCTTCCGCCTGTGCTTGCTGATGCCTGCACTAATCCCGATATTGTTAAAGCATTTTGTATTTTCCTATATAAAGCATTCAAGGCTAGAGAAATTGCATTATCGTAGTTTATGATTATTTCATTTTTGCATTTTTTCTTTTGCTGTACACTGCCAAATTTTGTACATCTCATTTAGGACCAACCATGTAGCCTATGGTATCTTAAAAGTCTATATATTTGTAAAGTCTGTACACTATCCCTTCTAAGGGGGCATGGCCCTTAAGAATAAACATTCGTTCGTTCGTTCGTTCGTTCTTTCCTTCATTTTGATTTCTGTTGGGGGTGGAGGGTTGACAGATTTTTTCAAGTCCTTAAGCGTGGCAGATACGGATGAACCGTTTACCGTAAGGCAACACCATTCAAAACTGAAGTGGCATGCTGTATGTGTGTATTATCTCAATACGCTATTGGTCCAAAGGTTACAGGGAGGAAAGAAAGAGGGAATGGAGTGATGTGAGTAATGCAGAAGACTTGAAATGCTACATGCACACAGCCAGTACACGTGTTTGCTTTCTGGCAGTTACTTACATTCAACGTAAGCAGTATGGCTTTCTCCTCGAATCACCTCATTTCCCCACATCGAATCACATCGAAGCCAGGTTTCGTTGCCATCCACCGGTCCTAAGGTCCACGCATGGTGCAGTTCTCGCTGATTGTTATTCACCTGTTCATCATCCACTGACATCTCCCTGTGAGTTCTGTTTCCCATGAAGAGCCGGACCTGTCCTACAGGCTGGCCTAAATGTTCAGAACTGCACGTGCATGTCATGGGCGAGTTGTCATCCATGCACCAGATTGGCCTACAGGATACTGTCGGCGTTGAAGGTCTCTCTGCAGATGACAGATTGACAGAGCCACCTGTTGATTACATTTGTTTTTATTCACAAACTACAACAATATAATAAGGCCTGAATTGTGCTGATAGAGTTATTGTTAAGCTGTTCTGTTCATAGCTTTACCTAGCATTATTAACTGCTGCAGCAAAATACGTACGTTACTGCATGTCACTGTATTTGGGATTAGCAGAAAGTTCTTTAAAAAGGCATGTAAAGTCAACAGTTTAAGGGTTTGCCATAGGAAAACCCAAGGTCTGTAAATAGCATGTAAAGGTAAAGCCAAAAGCAGATATGAGCTTTAATCATAAACCATCCTTCACAAATAAAATAATATGCAAAACTGAGTCCGTAGTACTATAATGCGAAGTGAAATTAGTGTAAGAATGTAGAGGTAAAACCAACAACCTAGAAAGGAATATTGACTAAATAAATAATAAACGTTAAATTTAATATAAAGGTTCACCAAAAAAGTATCACTTATTGCAACTGCAACTGGTCCATATAAAAGCTTTTAAAGAAGTTGGTTAAAGCGTCTCAAAAGGGAAACCACACCCTTTGTGGGGTTTTCAGACACATTCACAGTAGAATATTATCAAATATATTCATATAATATATCAATACAGCAATACAGTTTGCTTTGTATGAAAGAAGGCAGAACTATCACGAACACTCGCTAGCTACACTTTATAAACTTAGCGAAAAATACCATATGCAGTTATTCTCAACTTCTCTTGCCGCGCCAAGCGAAAAACTGGACAAGAAAGCTATAACTCCAACAAAGATACTGGCAGCGCTCACACATAGCCGTATGCAGACGCCTGTGCCCTAAAGGGAGCTTACCGTACCTAAACACGTAGCAAAGAGAGGGCCGAATTTGTCATACTTTGCGCAATGAAAGTCACGATGATGTGTCTTAAACTACGGCCTCCTGTGGTCTACTGTTTAATACGTCTCTAATACTGAGAAAACATCGAGCGAAAAGCTTATTTATTTCATCTCTAAAATCAAATAAATATAAATTTTAAAAAACGGTAAGTACCGACTGAGAACCAGCTGATGTCTTCTGTAAATTTTACTGCATGGATCCGTGCATCAGATGAGAAAGAGATCCCAAAACTATAGTTCCCTGCCTCTGATGGAAGCGTTGTGATGAACCGACACGTAGCTGACACTTTCACTTCGCTTTTTGTGATCCTTTCACTTGTCGGTGATATCATCATGTCGGCAGTCCGAAGCTTTTCTATTTCTGCCTAAAGTTGAAATAATTACAAAAGAATCAAAAGAAACTATCTTATATAATTATACATAACAAAACCCAACAAGTATAAAATTGCCCTTTATACAGCAATGTCTACATTACT
Organism: Lanistes nyassanus; assembly: GCA_004794575.1. Lineage (NCBI taxonomy): Eukaryota > Metazoa > Mollusca > Gastropoda > Architaenioglossa > Ampullariidae > Lanistes > Lanistes nyassanus. Next base: position 108,312 of record SMGT01008029.1, on the reverse strand, counting down.
TGTCTGCGCTTTTTCCATTGCATGTATGGACGTCTTTGCACCAAAACACCATTTAAATCGCTTAGATGGAACCTTTGATGCTCAAAACTCGTTCACATGTTAAGTGTTATCAGCACTAAGAATTTGAGGAATCCAAAGTAGCAGCTCTGTCTTGAGGGGAGAACCCCTGCTCAAATTAAACCTAGACCTTTCTTTTTAAAGTAGATAATAACCATACCACTTTCGGTTAGTTATAAAAGTAATATCTTGCATGTTTCTACGTATTTTGTAATCCCCACAATGTTCAAGACAGCAGTTATACATGAAATAATCGTTTAATTTGTTTTAAATAAATAAATCTCAGATGATGATGCTCTTTAATGTACAGCAAAGGTAAACGGAAGATGACTGGGTAAAGCGAGCGAGCGAAAGAGAGGGGAGCAGGAGATAAAACGGATAATCAGATGAAAGATAGAGAAAATAAAGAAAAGGGAAAGAGAAGAGAGACAGACAGAAGACTGAAGAGGTCGACAATCATGAATCACAGGTACACGGAAGGCTAAGAGATAAATTAAGGGAATGCAGACAGTAACACCAGCGTTGTACGGTCATGTGTTCACAAATTCTAAAACATGCCCCCTTTATTGAAAGCTATTGCCTACGCCATCTTTACGTCGAAACAGATGACAGGTGTAAACTCTACGAGACGAGTACGTCCTGCTGACGGTGCATGTGAGGTTGACAGACCATGAAGTGCTGACTGCTTCGCATTTCACCTCCTCTGGCCGATCTGTTAAAAGGAATGAATTGATTAATATAAGGACATACAGATGTTCGTTACAAATGTGCGTTACAGATGTGCGTTACAGATGTGCGTTACAGAATGATCTACATTTTCGAGTGTGCGTGCGTATGTGTGGGGGGGGGGGAGGGGAGGGAAGGGGGGAAGGGGGGAAGGGGAGGGGTGCAAGCAGGACAACAAGCCAGTGACGGCGTGAGAGGGAGCAAAAAAAGCTTGGAAGGAGGCAGAAGGAAGAAGAGAGAGTTCATCTGTACTAAGAAGGGCGCTCAAGTAGCTAGCGTTTATTTTTAAAAGTTGGGACAATTGTTAAGAAGGGTTTCATACCGGAAAGAAACAACAGCTAATTATTTTTTAAAAGTCTGTAGGGTTGGTGTTCCTTCCGTCCCCATATATCACAACAGGAAGTGTAATAGTCATTAGTCATGTCCCTTACACATCATGTATAATCAGCCACATTATGTAGCAGAAGCAGAAACGTTATTAACAACAGAGTAATGCGCGGAATATTTGAATTACTCACACACAAAGTTAAGATTACACTGAGCTGATGCGAAGGACCCTGTTGTTTCAGCACACACCAGACTTCCGTTCACGAGCCGCACCGCCTCCCAGACCTTCGTGTTGTTCACAGGATTGACGATCATTCTCCGATAACCGTCGATGATCTTGGCGACGAATAAGCCGTCGACATCGGCAGAGATCTTACAGGTGTCACGTGTGCATTCTGCCAGCAGCTCAGGCACCGCAGAGTTGCCGATCTTAATCTGCCATTGGATCGTTCCTTCGGCTCTGCAAGTGAATTCCGTTTCCTCTGCAGACGTGACGTCGGCGATGTTGGTGTTGTTGTCGCATGGCAAGAGATTTACACCTGTAACATGAACGACATCGCTATACGGAAGAGGAGTGTAGAAGGGAGGGAGTAACAGTCTTTAAGACTTCCATGCTCTGGTCGAGAGAGGCAGACAGGCAGGGACAGACAGAAAGACACGAAGGCAGGGTGACAGACAGATAGGCAGGCAGGCAGACAGACAGGCAGACAGGCAGGTAGACTGGTAGGTAGGAAGGCGGGCAGCATAGAAAGATTTTTCGTGGAACTCAAAAGGTGAAGTACCTCAAAAGTAAGGTGGATAAAGGCATATAAAAAGGATCTTAAGCTCAGCGGCTGGTCCCTAGACTACTGAAGTAGTCTCAGTTATTTCCCCTGCCCGTAGAAGTGCGAAAGGAGAGGAAGAACAAATAACAGTGGATCGGAGCTAGTCCATTAACCTATTATGAGCTAAAGGAGTACTTTTTCGTTTGAAAAGTTTAGTGCATTGTAACATTAGTCTAAAACGGTAAAAATTAAAAACAAGGGAACTGGACCAAGCTAGAACAGGAAAAAGACGAAGACAATCTACATGTTTCGGGGCACTACCCCTTCATCAGGACGACACAAAAACAACGAAAAACAAAAACGAAAAAGAAAAAGGAAAAGACTTAGCTGCGGTAGATGTGGCGCGTGGGCTGCATAGCAGGAAAATGACCAAGGGAAAGTGAGGAAGAGGGGTGAAAGAGGGGCAGCCAATCGCCAGGTGGGTAGGAGAGGGTAGGGAAGGGTGCGGGTGGAAAGTAGGCGGGGGATAGAGAAAAGCGCAGGTAAGGGGGCGTCAGTGTGTGAGAGAGTGGGAAAGGGAGGGAGGGGAGAGAAAAAGCAAAAGAGAGAGAGGGTGTGAGGGGAAAGGAGGGAGGGGGAGAGTCAGTGTTTTTTTTAAAAAAATGGTAACTTAACCAAAAGAACGCGGTGGCTGCATACTGGACTCGTTCGTGTAGCCGATAGATTAATATTTAGATCATGCTGATTTAAAATCAAATGCATTATTGTGTCACCTGCAGCGATGGACGGCGCAAACACTAGAAGAAAGTACATCCGTATGGTTTTCTCCGTCATCTTTGTATCATTCTGCAACATCATGGGTTCATTTTAGGCTTGAAAGTTTTGTTAGGCAAAGTCCTGTAGCACATTCAAGAAGTCCAGACACCACTCTGTATTACAACTGGAAATAGAAGTTCAGACACAATGCTGTATTACAACCGCGAGTGGAACAAGTCCCTGCACAAGCGTCGACTGGGTCTGTAGTTTGCACTAAATCTTTAGCTTGTACTAAAGTCAAACACAAGTTTGTGTTGGGGTAATTTAGGCGAAGCTTGGCCACAGGTACGGCGCGGAAGGACAAGTCCCTTTTGGTGTAGAAGTGTGAGCACACGAGTTACTGCTGCTGATACAGACGAACGACTGCTGCTGATACAGACAAAAGTTGGCGCCCAGCTAGGATCCAGACTAAGATCTGTTTGCTATCTACAGCTGCATCCTCCCAGCGACGCACAAAAGCGGAAGGATGACTGAAAGCTTTGTGAACACGCTTGCCCTAAACAAAACTGAAATTCATGTGTCGCGCAGCATCCGTAGAATATTTTCCTTGTCTAATCCATAAGTACTGATGATGAGCGGATGACCAGCGCCCTAAAGAGGTTTACAACATACATAGTGGAGCACAAGATTCCTCGTATCATTCTGTTAAAACAGAAAAAATATATGCGCAGTCGCGCAATCGTCTTTGTGGGAGGGTAGGTGGATAATACTATAATAGGCATTTGGTATGCGGGAAAGCTCACACTCGCGCACGCACGCACACACACACGCATGCATGCATGCACACACACATACACACAGATATATATATATCAAGACTGGCAGGAAGGCAGACAAACAGACAGACAAACACCGTGTAACGATGAACGTTTAACAATGCGTCTGCAGGTAATAATAGTTAAAACGCACATGCAAATTTAAACCCCCCACGGAAAACTCAGTCCTTTCGCACTGCACGAAGTTCCAATCTGCTTTATGCTTAGGCCGCTTTCACAGTCAGCAGTAGAATGTTGGACGTGAAGGAAGTGTAACACTGTGTGATTTAACTGTTAATGATAGGTATTTCTGTGACAGAGACGTATGTAAATGCCTTTTTTGTCACGTGTTGGGGTCTGGTGGGTCAAGGAGATTGCACCATAGATTCCAGGTGTGAACCATCCTCGACTCTCAGGCCCTAATTAAGGTCTATTATCCCCTTGTTCAAGCCGCCATCTAGCCGCTCACGTCATCACCAGCCCAGGATTAGTTCCCTGTTTACACTTATGATCGGGGGTACTGGCCCTAGAAGCGAGGGGCAAGGTGTTAATTACCTGGGGCCGCTGGGGTGGGATTCGTGAAGGTGTCAGGCTGACCAGGTGTGCGTTAGTTGTTGAGGGAAGATTACGTAGCTGGAGAAAACTAGCGACGCGTAGTGTCGAGCATCAAGAGCTTTGATGTAGCCGCGCGAGGTAAACAACCAGGAAC
>SMGT01008029.1:83555-103990 GCA_004794575.1 Lanistes nyassanus | reverse complement strand
GAACGTTTAACAATGCGTCTGCAGGTAATAATAGTTAAAACGCACATGCAAATTTAAACCCCCCACGGAAAACTCAGTCCTTTCGCACTGCACGAAGTTCCAATCTGCTTTATGATTAGGCCGCTTTCACAGTCAGCAGTAGAATGTTGGACGTGAAGGAAGTGTAACACTGTGTGATTTAACTGTTAAGGATAGGTATTTCTGTGACAGAGACGTATGTAAATGCCTTTTTACTTAGTGAAATGCTAGTTTCTAATGTTAAGCTGCAATCATTTGTTTTATTTAAATATTATTTTAATTGTTGACTGCAAATATCAAACATAAGTTTTGTTCCTATATCCTTTCTTCCCTCCTTGTTAACTCTTTTTCTTTCCTTCCTTCTTTCCTTTTCTTTCTTGTTTTATCTTTTTGTCTTTCCTTGTGTCTAACTGGAATATCTGTGTATGTCTATCTGCATGGAACTCTGTCATACAAGTACACAATCGCACACAGAGACATCGTCTGTCGACTACTTTTCAGTGTATCTCCTTGGCTAATTTTATACACACACACACACACATCTCTGGGCGCGGTGTTTTTTCACCAGAAACTTGTCATTTAAAAAAATACGTACACCAGAAAAAGGAAATCCTTTTTGCTAAATGACACCGTTTAACTTAAACGGTACCAAATGCAAATAGCAACAAGAATTTCCCTTTTCTCTTTGGCCAACAAGAACAACAGTCTGCTTCTATATATTCGCGGCTGCGTGCAGGCCAGCTACTTTCGCTTCGAACATGGTGAACGTTTTAAAATTTTCTTCGGGGTGGGGGTTAGGAGAGAGGTATCGACCTCTAAACTGGAAACACTTACCGCCATCTCAAAAGCACAGATCCCCCGACCTGATGCCTATCGTTTGTAAAGTATTTTGTACACTTTCCGATATTTGATAAAGTCAGGGAGAAAAGCGTTTGTGGCTGCTGTTTTTTATTTATCTGTAAAGTTTTAAATGATCCACATTTTGCTTGATCTTCTCCAGTGAGTTTTGGCGAAAATGGGTGTACACGGTCGCCGCTTTTTTTAATAACCTATTCATTTGCAAGTTTTTATACAGAGAGAATGAAAACATTATGATGATCATTTTTGTCTATGAAGACTGATACGCTAGCATTACTTTAAAAGTAAAACCCAAGTCCTGCAGATCAGTACCACATGTCCTGAAGTCAGCATTAGATTGTCAAATGTTATCCCTAATGAGTTGAGCATTTAGGTAAGATGTTAAATGTCATAGGCTTTGTTGTTGTTGTTGTTGTTGTTGTTGTTGATGATGATGATGATGATGATGATGATGATGATGATGATGATGATGATGATGATGATGATGATGATGTACGTGCACATGCGTCTATAGACATATGGAGGGAGGAAGCGGTGGGAGGAACGAAAAGAGATGGATAGAAGAGAGAAAGAGTGTAATGTTTTGGGGTCTTTGGTGGGTCAAAGGAAACTCAGGTATTGTCCAAGGTGTGAAAACCTCGACGACCACCTGGGTATATCGGTGCCCCTAGTCCCCTTAGATCCATCCGATACCTAGCTGATGACGTCGTCAGCAGGGCGGTAAAGGTGACAACTGAGGGGAAACTACAGGTGACTCTTAGCAACCTGTGTCTGCGACGTTTTAAGCTTGAGCCTCCAGACATTGTTGAAGATGTAAGGTAAAGAGGAATGTCAAGCAGTGATTGCGTCCCAACAGGTGAGCCGCCTGCTTTTGATAATAGAAGAGACTTATGATGCTTTTGTGGTCAAGGAGGGAAGGTGGCGACACGTCCTAGGGATGAGATGGGCGGGGTTTAGCAGACGTTTGCTGACAAAAGGGTGTGGCCTGAGGCTGTCTTTGACCTGATTCGTTGTTGGAGACTTAAATTGACCTCGTGTGAACATGGATGTGTATTGTATGTGCATGAACTTAATATAGTAATGAACTATATAATATACATGGCAGGAGAGAAAATCATGTCCTCTCATCACATTCTTCCTGTTGCCACTGAGAATCGTACTGCTTGCTTGGAAACCTTTGAGTTGTACTGGAAGGGTCCACTTGAGACCGTCGAATCGTCAGTGCTGTGGGGTCACGTGACACGCAAGTGCGCACAAGATGGCGGAGGTGCAAGTCGTGGTTGTACTCAGGAACACTCCATTGTCACGGAAAACACTTTATCGAGGTTTATCAGGGCAAGGACATGTGATGCAGTCAGTGTACAAAATCTTATTGTCAAGATTGCTTCCTGGTAGTTAATTAGACCGAATTTTCGAACGATATGCTTTCAAGTTTACACTTTCTTTTCCAAATGCTAGATTTGCTAGTATAATCAAAATTTTGTAAGAAGTAACACAACTGACAAAGTCATGCCATGCCCGTGTGAATATGTAATTAAATTAAAATTGATTTTAAATCGTAAATCCGTGAGCACTAGTATTTAATACTAAATGATATTCTTTTCTTACTATAAATACTAACATTATATATAGCGTTTATACATGTTTTAAATATTTCTGACACACAATACACATGGAGTAATTAACCTACAGCACTACTTGACTGTAATCATTTCAAAATAGTTTTGGTTCGTACAAATTTATCTATTTTTGACACGCAGATTTCATAATTTTATCATCAGTTTCTCATCATTTGTTCCGGTACAACGTACACCACTACCACTCCCAGCCTCTAAACATTTTTATTCCTTATAATATGCAATAGTTTCTTGTGTTGTTGCACATGAATACTCTCAGGAAATAAATTAATGTATTAATTTATTAATCAATTGTTGGCTCTTCAGGGCAACATCACTTGCGAGCTGTGACCTTATGACCTCATGACCTGTGGGACAGCTGGAGGAGTGAGGCATGATAAGCACAAAGATGGCTCGTCTTCATTGCCATGCTTTATTTTGTGTGTGTGATCAACATTACGACAACAACTGAAAAGTGCTGTGTAAGTACTATTCTTCTCTTTATATACAGTCGAATCCGGTTAATGGGACCACATCGGGACGCGATGATTTTGGTCCTAATAACCGGCTGGTCCGATTAAACGAACATGGCCTATGTTACATTTAAGATTCTGTTCTTTAAGATTTGGTCCGAATAAGCGGCTGGTCCGATTATCCGGTGGTCCAATTAACCGGATTCGACTGTATATATATATACTTATATATACTTATTGAACTATGCTAGAATTGTTCGTCAACAAGGGAACGTGGTTTTAGAATTTCAGAAAAATTTACACATTGGAAACATGTTATATCAGCCTTGTCTGCCTTGTCTGGAAGCAAACACAAAAACACCTGTGCAGTCTTTAATTGATCATGATTTTTTTTACCAAGCGTGCTGTTGGTCTGTGCTGGAAAACTTTCCACAAGCGGTGTTGTGCATCAAATTATGTAAACAAAGAATATATTAGTGTTTGTTCAGAAATATTTTCTTACATCAAAGTGGTTTTCTGTCTCTCAAATGAAATTTTGATTAGTTTTATTATGTAAAAGCATATTTAGTTAATTCTGTCATGTAAAAGATCAGGTGTGGTCACATACAATTTATAAATCACAAACTGTGATCACAGTTTTAGCACATACATAACTCAGTCCTTTGCACTTAATTATTTTGTTGTGTTTCAGTGCATCCACTGTCTGCTAGCATCACATCACCAGTCAGCAGTAGATTTCAAACATTCAAACATTTGTCCTTTGGTATACAAAAGTCTTCTTTGTGTATTCAAATCTCATATTACAGTATAAACAGAAAGTACATTACAAGGCACAATGAGGTTTCTGTTAACTTAAGAAATAATCATATATGATATTGTGCTGCTAGGTGGTTGATATATACATTCAGTTTTATTGTTGTTGCATATGTTACAACCTGCTTCTTATTTCTGGTGTAGTTGAATTGGATTTTATCAGGGTGAGTGTTAATTTCCTGTAATGATCAACAGAAAAGTTATGAACAATTTCTGGACAACTGCTGTGTGTCATGATCTGGAGGAGAAGTGGATAAACACGATGAGAGATACAGTTCCAGACATGAGCAGCATCACCAAAAGTATCAGGTATGAATATCATGCATGCCTGAATATTCCTGTTGACTAAAAAGAATCCTGTTTACTTGTCAAGAACTGTACTGTACATGGCTCATGTATTGGAAAACAGATAATGTGTTGACAGCTCACTTCTACCCTTACAAGAATGCCCTTACTTTAATTTTGGAATTAATGTTTATTTTAAAGAATGCTGTTAATCAGAAAACTTTATAAATATTATGTGGAAGTTGTTGTTGGAGGCGATTCCTTTCAGATGTGCCTGTTGTTTCTCGACAAAGGGCACCAAATCATGTGAACATTTATCTGAAACAGTCTGAAAGTCCTGTAAAGGCTAAGACCCAAGCGATAAAGTAGATCTACCTGACCGGCTCAGGCGAGGTACTGTTGGTATTGTTTTTTTTAAAAAAAACTGCAGTATTTTATTATTGTTGACGATTATGACACTTGGTTTGCTACAGGTGCAAGTGGCGCACACTTGTCATTGGTCGATCATGTGCCGTGCTGTTTGCTCAAGCTAATTGATGGACCCTTGGAAGACCGACCTTCTACCCAAGAGCTACCAGGCATCACCTATTCCTGGCTTTGAAACTAGAGTGTCACATTGGTGACTCTGACATTGCCTGGTCCCGTGACCCCTGGCCATTCTATTTGTGGGACACAGCAATTGGTAACATTGCCTTTGGTGTCTGCTTTTGTTCTGTTTAGAAACATTTGCTTACCCCTGCTGCACAGGCCCACCAACCCAAGGGAGACAACCTAAAGTCTACAGGTGCACGACATAAAGTAGAAACATGATTGCAGCAAGAACTTCTGATCAAATATGGTTTGTCCATCAGTTGTCTGCATTGATGGCTTTACTCATTTCTGTTTCATGTATTTTATAATTAGGGTCACACTCATCTCTTTGGGATGCGAAATCTGCCTTCGGAAAGAGTTGACATCAATCAGTCTTACCACACCAGCCTGCAGCACTTCTTTCCAAAGAGATGGGAGGTAACTGGGTTAGCTGACAACCTTCCCTTCAAAGCAAGAAAAATATTTTGCAGAAGACAGATGTAAAATCAAAAGCTAATTTTAAAAATTAAAAGATGTATTCAGTACTTGATGACATAGAGCGTATGCAGAAATTGCAAGTTTCTAGGTGGCATGTAAATATAGGTGTCAAGACATAAACGGTCTTGACAAATAAATGTGACAGTATGGTATTGTTACATTTTATGCTATGATGTGTCATCCTAGGTAAGCAGGATTTGTGCATGTTAGGAAATATAAACTAGACAAAAATATAAATTTTTAAATTAATATAAATCCAAAACTTTATTTCTTCTGAACCATGAGCATCTGTTACTGTCATGTCTGAATAAAATGCATAATTACTACATGTATGGTACCATTAGTCCTGCTGTGAAATAATGTGGAAAGTTATCCCCCCCTACTAAACAACAGAGTTCATGTGCACAGTAAAAATTCAACAGGATTGCTGTTCCATCTTGTCTACAACAGAGACTTTGGCTGAAAGAGCAATCAGAAAATTTAACTGTAACTTGACTTTCAACAGAAATTGCATACATGCTTTGAGACTACAGACAATAGTTCATTGCGCACAAAGTGAAAATATATTGCAGGAAAAGTTTTCATTGTCAGGTGTCCATGAAGATGGGTTTTTTTTTGGTGTGTTTCATTGATTTCTTACCAAATTGGCAAATTATGGCAATATAGTACTGTTTTAACTGACAGTATACTTGAAACTGATCCATTATAACTATTGATGCATATTCATACTTAAGTCACAAGCAGCAATGTAGTCGGTTCTTGTGTAATCAGTTCCCCTCAGCCATTATAATCATTTGACATTTGTGTCGCTGCACCAGTCTTAAGTTGGAAATTGGGTGTTTTGAGTTAAATATATTTTTGTGAAATCTATAGTGTTTCCTGATCATTTTGATATAAGAACCATTGTCCTAACTCATTTAGTAACAGAGAGATATGGTCTGTTGAAGGTCAGAATGTGGGTAGCAGGCATTTTGAGAATACAGGCTCCAAAGCTTCAGCATGCAGTGCTGTACCAATTTCCTTAGCAACAAAAATGCTTAATTTTTACCCAATTGTAGTTATGTTTGAGGCAAACCTTTCCATCTATATGATATTTTATAGTCTTAAGAAGGTTTTTGTGCTAAAAGTCAAAATCAGCCAGATCTAGCTCTCCTTGTAGCTACAAACTGGCTGTTCCGACTTACGACTGGTTTTGTTGTGCAGCGACACAATTTTTTTAAAAGCACATCACCCAAAAGAATGTTACCAACCCTAAAACAGGCAAGATATACACACTGTAATAAGAAATAGGATAAAAGTACGTTTTGTCGGCAGATACAATGAGAATTATAGACTGCAGAAAAATGCACAAGAATCAAGTTTCATGCTGAGGTGCCACTTCTTCTAATTTTGGAACAGAAACCAATTTTTCAATGTCAGTAACAACAGAGCATCCATTATTAAAAAAATGTTTCTGTTCCCTTTTAAAAAGTGAAACGGTCTTTAGTGAAGATCGAGAGACTCAACACCATGTTTACAGTATGGGACCTCATAGAACCATTATTGTGTACCTTGTGCTTTTTTTACGATTTCTTTTTACACATGACTTTTTCCAAAAGCTCGTCGAGTATGATCTCCATGCTGACTTTTGTTTTAGAACTCGATTACATTGCTTCTTGTGCCTGTGGCGAGCTCTAAAATGGAAGTGCTATTTTGCAGAGGAGTCATGAAGGTCTGGCTGACTCTTGGCATTCCCCGCATTGATAAATGGCAGCAGAAAGTGTTGAAAATGGATAATCGTCGTCGACCACGACATGGGAGTCATGATATTATTTGCTACTTAGATGAAAAGAATAAGACCACAAAACATGAGTGTGGTTTAAAACTTGATCATCCTGATATTACTTATTTAGTTGTGTAGTTGTTGGTCTCTTTGCAACTCCCAGTTAAGTTTTTGTTGCCTCAAAGCATCAGTCTAAAACTGTGTCCTGTATTGCTTTGAATAATAAACACTACATTTGCAGCATGATCAAAGAGGAGTATTTTTTAAAACCCCATATAGCAGGGAAACACATCAAATGCATGTTAACTTTTGAAAATTTTCCAGCTTCTGGGGGTGGGGTGGGGGGCTTTGTGCTCCTCTTCCCAGATCCCCTAAATAAGGCATTTCCCTTGTACCCCAATAGACCCATTAACCATTTTTCAGTTTTTTCCTCGGTACCACCCTTGTTGATAGAATGACCATCCCAAAGAATGAAGTCTGGTGAGAGATTGAAGTCAAAATCCATAAAAGGAAGAAAGACTACTTATGAAACTTAAACTACATTTAAAAAAAAATGTTCAGTGAAACTTTGTTTTGAAAGACTGTCAGGACTTGCAGATAGGAAAGTCAATACAGTCTAAACTGCTCAGAATTTTTTCTCACAGCCAGTTTGAACAGTTTTATATAATATATAAATAAAATGTACATATCATGCAAATCTGTGAGAAGAAGAACCTGAAATGTTCACAGAAACATTCTGTATTGTGTAATGTTGTTTTGCATTATGCTACTTGGCTTCCATCACTGATATAGTTTAATATCTTACCTTGACACCTCCCTGGACTGAAGTTCCACCTGCCATTTAAGAACAGTGTCGGGCTTCCCCAAAAGTGTCCCATGTTCCCATGTATGATTTGTCTGTATACAAGCAACCTCACAGCGATTATTTGATAAAAAGCCTCAAATTTAAACACTGTTACCAGTGGCTATTTAATTACGTATATCACCTGCAGTGACCTTTGCTGCTTGTAGTTCTTATTCCAAGATGCATTATATTTATTTACCCTAGAATTTTTTGCTGTTTGCCTTTTGTGCCTGTATTTTAATTTATTGATTTATTTGTATATCTGTGGACTAGCGAAGCATAGTTTGTTCAAAGATGTGATATGAATAATCATAGCAAGTGTATATACCTCATAAAATGCACTGTAATTTTCTATAAGGCATATATTTTGCTGTTGTTGTAGTAATGTGCGAGCATTATTAAGAAATTTGCCATCTCATTAGTTCTTAAATGCTATCATATAAATCTGATATGTTTATCAAATATCACCATAGGTTTTTTTTTATTTTTCATCTTTTGTACTCTCATGTGAGTACATCTCCCAACCAGTGCATTTTCCATTCTGTGATAAGCTATAAGGGGAGATCACCATATACGTGCAAGCCATGATACTACATAAGGTTTTGTGTTTGTGGGTCTGCCTCCTGGTAAACGGGAAATTAAAACAATGGTAATACCTATGTTCTTGTGTAAATTTCTCAGCGATAAGTTTTTAATTTTCAGTGTATTCTGGCTGTGATTTTGTCAGATATCGTTTTTTTTCATTAAAATAAGCAGTGCTCCTGTGTGACATGTTAGAAATGAATATTGCAGTCTGCCACTAAGCTAGACAGTTTTTATGATAAATTTTTTCGTTGTCTGAAATCTGGAGTCTGGATAAATTTAGATGATTCCCTACCTACCTACCTATTTCTGTGGATTACAAGTGCTGCAGACAGCTGTAATACGCGATCGAGTGTTTGTTGTCAATAAACACATACACTTTGGTGACGTTATTCAACACAGTCTTCCACACGCCGTCAGCAACAGACGGACTTCAGGTAGGAAAATGCTTTGTCCACTTAAATTTATCTTTCAAACAACGTTCGAACTATGTTTCTAACTTTCATAGTTTTTTTTTAAACAATTTTTCGAAAATCGGTCAAATCGCAACATATTGCCCCAAAACGCTGTGACTGCAGCGATGGCGCGCATTGTAGGATGCGTGATGCTATTGGGTTAAAGCACTTCCAGCTTTTCAGTTCTGTAACAAAAAGAAAGCAGTAAAAAAAAAAAGGAAAGATGCCTGGGACAGGAGACAGGCAAATGAGCGATATATATATATATGAAAGTAGGATGGTCACCAGAATATGTTGGTGTCACATCCTGGAGCGTGCTTCTTACCCAAGAGGGGATTGGTGCAATGCAGGTTCCCGTTGAGCTCAAGGCGCGGTCAGCATGTGAATGTAAAAGCTCAAAATGATACACATACAATCCTTTCGCAACACACGTCGTTCATATAACATACTTATGTGGTATTGGACATTCCCCACACGATCCATCATACAGTTCTATTTTTCACACACAGCCTACCATGACAACAGAAGCATAAAACTACAAAGTAAACGTGGGTACCAGTACGGAGAGCTGTACCGGTATGCAGAACGGTATATTACTGCTGTACCGCTATGTAGAACGGTATATTACTGCTGTACCGCTATGTAGAACGGTATATTACTGCTGTACCGATATGTAGAACGGTATATTACTGCTGTACCTCTATGTAGAACGATATATTACTGCTGTACATCTATGCAGAACGGTATATTACTGCTGTACCGCTATGTAGAACGGTATATTACTGATGTACCACTTTGTAGAACAGTATATTACTGCTGTATCGGTGTGTAGAACGGTACATTACTGCTGTACTCGTATATAGAACGGTATATTACTGCTATACCGGTATGTAGAACAGTATATTACTGCTACACTGGTATGTAGAACGGTATATTACTGCTATACCGGTATGTAGAACAGTATATTACTGCTACCCTGGTATGTAGAACGGTATATTACTGCTATACCGGTATGTAGAACAGTATATTACTGCTAAACTGGTCTGTAGAACGGTATATTATTGCTACACTGGTCTGTAGAACAGTATATTACTGCTATACCGGTATGTAGAATGGTATATTACTGCTTCACTGGTATGTAGAATGGTATATTACTGCTACACTGGTCTGTAGAACAGTATATTACTGCTATACCGATATGTAGAACAGTATATTACTGCTATACCGGTATGTCATACAGTATATTACTGCTACACTGGTATGTAGAACAGTATATTACTGCTATATCAGTATGTTGAACAGGATATGGTGGTGGTGGTGGTGGTGGTGGTGGTTATTTAGAGGGACAGTGCTTCCACCTGGCGGTGATTTCGCACTATGGGGGGATCGGATATTACTGCCATACCAGTATTTATACTAGTATACCGCTTGTACAGCCAAACAGGGTTCCTTCAAAACAAAAACTTCATCGACTGCTTATTTAACCATGTATGCGCGTTCATGTGTTTGCTGGTGTGCTTGTGCGTATGTACGTGCAAATGAAGAGAGGAGCGGAAACCAAAGTTATCGCTGAATAAACACATGAATATAAAAAATTGTCTGTGTCAATCCGTATGTTAGCCTGGTTGATCAGTGTGTGCTTTATGAAGAAGAAAACACAATAGCTGTTCACTCTAATAAAAAGTTTGTTTTGCTTCACCTGCAGTCAACTTTATGATACGAGGAAGCTTTCGGACTGCCTGAAATCCCCGCAGTTTTTAGTGAAAATTTCGATGTTGTGGTCTAGGTCGTACGAGTTGAGCGCAAATGATAATGGGCAGACTTAATGCCTTCCCGCTAATGTCATGCCTTATCATTCACCTGAATTAATTGTAGCTGTATTTCCTGTAAGGATAATCTCTCATTTATAGTTGTAACCACTTGCTTCCGAGCACTAGCTGTAGTTTAATTAATAAACAGTCTTTATTATTAACTTGATTGTTCTCTCGAGGGGTATATATCGGTACGAAGCCCAGTACCGTTACACCGGAGGTTTGAAACTGGTATTCGTAATTCCGGTACTTACTGCCACCTCTAGTAAGAAAAGAGCCTCGTTGAAATGTGGAATGAAAAAGGCTATAGCAGATTAGGCAATCCGCATGAACACATTTCTTTTAAGCACTAAAAACCATATGGGTTTCTTGAACCGAGGTCGATCAATCGCCAGTGTTGTGAATCTAGCTAGAGGCTGTCCCACCTAAGGCAAAAGATACGGTGCTATTAATTAATCGTTACTCCTGCTGCATATTCTGCAATAAGACCGCCTCGGCGGGAGGTCAGTTCGTAACTAATGGGCAATCTATAGCTGCCCTGCCAGACGCCTGGTAATACAGGGAACAGTACTAGGACTGGTTGGTCCGGTGTTGGTATAATGTGACTGGGTGGGACTGAGGACGGTCCCACGTGTGGCAGAAAATAAACTTGTCTAAGCAACACCGTCCTGATCGACTTACTCAAACTGGCCTAGTCTCGCCTGGACGCTATAAGCAGCAGCCAACCAACCAAAGCCATTCTGCATTAAGTAGAAGGAACATTAAAGTTACTTTACTCGCTTAAAAGAAGGGAAGGCTTTGACATCGCACAACATGCCAACTGACGCGCCCGTAAAAGCAAACTTGATCTACGTATTATATGACGCGATCATATTTTTTGAGTTGGACTATCCATATCAAAACACGTCTATTACCGTCCAACAGGGGTTCTTCATTTTCTCATTCTGTCCTCTTAATGTCAGCTAAGTTATATACTTATTTTACGTGACAAAAAGTATAGTTTACAACATACACGTGTTTGAGGATCGCAAGATATGGTCACTAGTTAGTCTTATTCGCAACAGTGGCAGTGTGAGCGTAGTCTGAATATATGTCCACCAGTTTCCCTGAAATCTTTCTGTTACTGAATTTAAATATTTATTGTTTGGGACAGGCTTAATGCAAGCGTATATCTTAGACAATTGATCTTATTATGTCATATATATGACATTAAGTTTTTAATGACTACAATACACGCACCCGCACACACACACACACATGCGTCAAGAAGCTTAAGTGTTACTCTTCAAATCATTTAAAATCAAATTTATTCTAGTACGTGTGAAAGAAAACACGTTATATCAGATGTGTGAGTCTAAGTGTGTTGCCGTCTTAGTCAGTCCCAATACAGACTGCCATTTAACCGTTGTATGATTTCTCTACGAGTTAGTCCCCCCTGCCCTCTTCCCCTCACAGAGAGGAAGCATCAGCCCGCATAAAAAAAGCATATCTGTAACAAGTGCTTAAAAATGCTGCTGATGCAGAGGGCCCTAGGTTCGGGTGCCTTCGGGGAGAGGGGGGGGGAGCGGGGTGTGATTGAGGTTGAACAATAACCAACCAATATTGGAAAACGAAGGTGGTAAATCCCTTGTCATCATGAATCTAAGCCCTGCTAATATAAGACTTGCATTTTATGTTTATGAACGTCTTATCTTTTGCGCTACCTGAAAGATTTCAATGTGAATCACGTTTCGTCGCCATCTCTTGTGTCGCTGAATTACTGAGATATGCATGCATGTAGATACGTCTGTGGATTATTTGATTTTTTTCTTTCACTTTTCCCATCAAAGTAGTGATCAGGTCGTAATTAACCCTAGGGGATCCTAATTAAGGTGCATGAATGTTTCAGTTAATTTCATTCCCTTGGTCGACTTCCGAGTTAATGAACCTGCATTTTCACGCACGAATGGATGTCCGCGTGCGCCCCTGCATTGGTCTGCGTGGCTTGAGCAGTATACGCTCTACTGTTGCATGGGGGCCAAGTTAGCTCAACTGGTAGAGCTGCGGACTAGCAGATGGGAGGTTGTTCGTTGTGCAAACTCCATTTTGTCATTTCCCTGCACATTAAACTGCCTGTCGACACTGCTCATCTTACCGCAGCCTTCAGTCTGGTGGTTCTTTCAGTGCATAGCTTATTAATAGGACCCCATCCCCCATAGTGCGAAATTAACGCGAGGTGGAAGCACTGTCCCTCTAAATAACCACCACTGTTGCAAGAAGAGATCATTTGTTGGGTGGAGGTGGGGGGGGGGTGGGAAGGGCGAGACGTAACAGTGCTCTGTACAAAATTTCTGGGCCTTGCATTCTACCCCAAAAGTTTGGAACTGTTTGCACAGATATTAAAATCTTGAATGTCTAGATTCTTTGTCTGGTGTCACAAAAAGCCCGTATCTCTGGCTCGCAAACTATAATTCCAACTTGTAGTCCCCTTATCAAAAAGGGAACTTTGATGGACTTCATAAAAATAGGAACATTGAGGGAACGTTATAAAAGTGGAAAATTTGGACGTTATACAAAATGGAGACTCTGGGGGACTATTTAACATACCTGCAGAGCACCTACATGGTAAGCTGGTGCCGCTTTCAAATCAGTTTATCTTGGTCGTTGCTGACGTCAATGTGACGTGCACTATTTGATCTCTGATTGGGTGGACCCAACACGTTCTTCTGCCAACAGCTCGAAAAGGTCGGCGGTGGCGATTTTGAGACGATGAAGATGTTTTTCCCAAGTTGATCTCTGCGACAAAAGGAAAGGATTAAAAGAATATACTTCATAAACACCTCGTATTATCTCAGTTTAATGCACTGTTTAACAGAAGTATCAAACGTTCATACTTTAAAAAAAAAATGTGCCATCACCTTAGACAACCATCTTGCTACACAAAAGGACTTCCTTTTTTTGCAGTAATGGTAATAATTCGTATGTCTTTTCTGTTCGTGTGTTGTTCATAGTTTGTCCTGAAGAAAGAGTGATTCTCGAGAAATGTTGACCGTTTGTCTTTGTGTTGAGTCAAAGGCTGGGTCAGTTTCGTCGTTTATACTAACCTTGTGTTTTCATGCTAAGTTGTTCAATTGTTCGGTTTAATTCTTTACGTTTCTCGACAATCGTTCACCGTTTCACTTACGAAACTCATGCTCAAGAGAAATAAAACATTGCAAAGCTATGGAAACTTTTGAGTTGTAGGCTTTCCTGTTTTGTGTCATGAATTATTTTCTTTTATACCCATGCACGTTGATGTTAAATAACAAAGAGAGGTTAATGCAAAACAGTCAATTTGGAAATTTACATTTGTATGAGAGGAATTTAATTTTGTGTCAAGTGGCGACAAATGCAGCGCTTTCCAAGACAAAATTGTAGGTCCTGGGTTCAGATTTCGTCTCCAGCTCACTTGTTGCCCCCCCCTCTCTTTCTCTCTCTCTTCCACTCCTTTCTTCTTTGTACCTCTCAAATGGGTGCGCGCATCATAACAATGCTAGGGGTTATACTGTATGCATGCTACTTAGGGAGATAAATACAGACCAGTATAGAAAATTCCCACGCATGTCCAGGAACTGACCTCCAGTGCACTCAACAGACTACATGGCAGACAGACCAAATGTTAGAAACAGTATTTTGAGCCGTCCAGCACTTAGTTACCCATGTGCAGAGACAGCTAGCATAACCCAAACCATTCACTGTCCAGTGAGGTCACCGAGAACGCATGCAGCTGCCAATCACAGACACACCTGCAGACCACAGGAGTTTGACCTTTGGCATTTAGGTTAGGGTTATAAACGGTGGCATGACCTATGAGGTGGAGATTAAAGGGAAGACTGAGAGAGGACGACAGAGGGAGACCACTAGACTTCACTTGGAGAGAACTCCTGAGAGACAGTGCAGAAATGTACTCCGATTATCCCTCCACTCAGAAAGGGGAGTGGGGGACTTTATCTACATTTAGTGTTAGGCGCAGAAGAGTCGGTAGCTGGAATTGTCAAACTCCATGGCAACCGTCACGCCACTGTGTTCAGAGCCTTCTTGATTAATAAAATTCTTTGACGGCCAGACATGCACCTGCTGATTTGTCTCGGGTACCTGGCGAGTGCCAGGCGAAGAAGGATGAAGAGTGGATTCATGAATGATGTCACACCTTTCGCTGTGCTGGTGCCAAGCCCGTTTCCAGAGTCATGTTAGATTCGTTTTTGTGGTGCCCTGAGAATGTTACATTGTCGTTTTTGTGTTGCCCGTGACATTACATAACGACGCTACATCTATCTCTTATGACCGTTCGTGTAATAGCATGCATGTTCCTTGAAGTGTTTTTTTAATGTGAATGGAGTCCAAAATATACTGTCTACAAGCACAAAACCAAGATTCGTATAAGACTGAACGAAAGACAGACGGTATGTTTCTTTCGCAAAA
Organism: Lanistes nyassanus; assembly: GCA_004794575.1. Taxonomy (NCBI): domain Eukaryota; kingdom Metazoa; phylum Mollusca; class Gastropoda; order Architaenioglossa; family Ampullariidae; genus Lanistes; species Lanistes nyassanus. The sequence goes on along the minus strand of SMGT01008029.1, from coordinate 88,965 downwards.
TATTTTTTGGAAGAAAGTAGAGTAGGCCTATTTCGGTGTCTGGTGTCAGTAGCGAAATTTTCTTGCTCAGTAAATCCTCATCATATTCTTTGGCAATACATGTTTTCCTTGTTGTTAGATACAGTTTAAATGCGTTTTCAGACGTTGCATTTAAACCCGATTAAATGTCAATATCAACAACTCCCACGAATTACTTCTTTCCCAAGGGACTTTCTGAATTCTGCCTGCAAGCGGAATACGTGTGGCAAAGCAGATAAAAGTGTTGGGTGACAAACGAAACTGTGCAGTGACTTCCGCTTGGACGTGTGTGCAGTTCCCTTTGGCAGTTGACGAAATAAAGAGCTTGGCTCGATCGTTGCTTGGACACTAAATGGCAAAACGTGCGGTGTGCTGACATTCTTGGTCAGGCATGATGTTCTCCAAACAGTAGATATTCAGTAGTTGGAAATCAAAATCAATCTTATGTTGTATTCACGATAACAGCATTATAATTACTGCCGCAGTTGGTTAGTTGGTTGCGCTTAACGTCCCGGCGCTCAAGCACCGTATTCTACAATGAAATCGACGCATTTATCATCATCGTCGTAGTCATCATCATCGTCGTTATCATCATCGTCGTCATCGTCATCGTCATTTCGAACCTTGAACATAAAGGAAATGCTAGCCAAAGTGGATTTAGTTTTAGACAAACTCGATAGCTTTCACAAGCAACGTGTTCACTTCATCAACTCTGTGGCTGCAAGATACTGTTACTTAGTACTCTAAGTAATAAATCTACAGCTCTGCCTTCAGAATGACACACCTACGTACATGTACGTGTATTTTGTTTTTCTTTTTTTTTTGGGGGGGGGAGTGCTTCCACCTCGCGGTCATTTCGCACTGAAGGAAGGGGGGATAGGTGTGGGGAAAGGGGAAGAGGAGGGTGGAAGGGGTCTGGTGGAGGCTATGTGTGGTCCCGCTGGCTGGCCTCTCTCCTGGTGCACTGATGATGGCTTGAGTTGCTGGAGTTTTCGCTAGTCAGACCTACCGCCGCTGCATCCCTACATTCTTTTTATCTCTACCGCTAAGGTGCTTTGTGTAATATTAGTTTACTTTGATATAGTCTGTTTTTATTTTTAGTGTTTTACTAGTAACTTCTGTCCAATAGCTTATTTGGTGTTTTGAGCTGGTTAATTCCCATTTTAATTTTGTATTGTTCAGATATATCTAACATCTGGGTGGGCATTAACTACCTGCATTGTCAGTTCCATTATGTGTTGTCTTATATTTTTGGAGGGCTAAGAGAAGATTTTAGGTTTACTGCTAGATTAAGATTTTGCATAGCATTTTTTAGTTCATATCTTTCCTGACTGTTTAGGCTACATTCTAGCTGAACATGTGGTGTACTAAGTCTGTCTCCACAACTACAGGTTATTGGATCTTTACGGATAAGGTGTTATTCTCCATTTAGTCTCATTCTGGCTATCCTACTTTGGTTGGATCTGTTGGAATGGAACAATACTAGCTCGTTACCTGGTAGTTCTTCTAATTCTCTCCTGGTGCCTATGGCTTCCTTTTTATACTTTTCTTCCCACTGTATTTTAGTTGCTGGTTTAAGGGCTATTTTCTCTCCTCTGCTGAAACGGGTACGTTTATTTGGATAACGTTAGTGGTTGGGTTGTCTTTTATTGCCATTTTAGCTAGCCGATCTGCTTCCTTGGTTCCTTTTATTCCTACATGTGATGGCACCCAGATAAAGTTGATTTGGATTCCTATGTTATGGAGTCTATTTAACAAGATTAGAATTTCATACATTATATCCAGTCTTTGGGAAGACTGGTTTTGAAGAGCCTGAAGTGCTGACAGGGAGTCAGAGACAACTAGGAAGGATTTTTCTGCTGTAGTTTTTCTAGTTTGTAGTGCTATCAACCTTAGGGCAGTGCGTGTTGCTATGATCTCTGCTGTAAATATTGATGTGTGGTTTGATATTTTCTCTCTCTCCCTCCTCTCTTATTTCTATTTCCTTTATTTTCTTTTTTTTTCAATCCCTGTCCTCACTGGCCGTCTTTTTACTACAGTTATCATCTGGTGGTTCGTTCAGTGCACAGCTTAGTAAGAGGACCCCATTCCCCCTATAGTCCAGCTCTTGACATGCACCCAGTTTGTGGCGGGAAAAGCAACCCCAAACCAACAACTCAACCATAAGAGGTCTTCAGGGTATCTACTGGTGATCATATCCAAAGAGGGAGCGCTCCAACGTACAGACTGTCGTGTGGACTGCGTAAAGATCCAGTAATGAGTGTTGCGTTATGTGAGGGGCATTTTCTCATAGTGCAGGAGGCCCAGAATAAGTCTTTGTATGCTATTTTTTAAGTCGAACAAGCCAGTCAGACTGTTTTGACGACGGAACTGTTTTGACGACGGAGCTGTCGGGTGCTTACACTGCTTATCCGGCAAGTATAGACCACCATCGATCAGCCTGCGTCAGCGAGGAAAGCAGGCTACATGTAATTTTATGACGAGGTTTTGTTGATTTTCGTGATCCGGTTAGAACGCTCCAAATATCAGTTGTTCTCGGAACCACTACGTTAACAATGCCAAAGCCTTCGGTTTCGTATGATCGTTGGGGACATTTCAATAGTTCTACTTAACTTTAAAAATCGTCTCTCTGCCACATCTCTCTCTTCCCAGGCCCACATTCGTGTGCGAAGATTTTAGTTAAATCCAATCACATTTTTATTTGCTTTCAGTAAAATTATGGACCAAACATTGAAGACATCTTTTATAATTTGCTGCTGGTGGTGATGGTGGTGGTGGTTTGGAGAGGCGGGGTTACTAATCTCACAGAAGCTTGAGCTAAAGAAAGGTATACTGACGGCAGAAATCCTTTTTTTATTGTAAATATATCGAATTACTTCCAATAACTGGGAATGCAAAAGTCTCCACTTCTCTAAACAGTCACTACCATTACCTTTTCCTCTCACATGCGTCTCAATCGTTGTCTGTTTATTGCCTGGTTAGCAGGAAATGTCGACAGATTTTATTTTTAGAACAAGACTGGAATGACTCAGCTACACGCGTGTTTTCTCACTGATGCAGAACGTAAATGTGAACTCATGCTGTCAGTATATCCTACTGTAAGATACTTCGCAACTGCGTTGTCGACAGCAAGTCTTGGAGAAAACATTTGTCTCGTGATACTATAGTTTAGAAGGACAGCGGGTGTATTTTAATGCCAAGGATTTTGAGGACAGCGACAAGGGCTTTCGAGCTTCTCATTGAGGCAGGTCATGCCTATCGTACTCTATGGATCTGAGGTTTGGGGCTACCAAACCTATGACGCCATAGAAAAAAACACATCTTTTAGCCTGCAAAAGAATTTTAAATGTAGGTCTGAACACCCCCTAATCAACTATTATACGGAGACCTGGGTAGATTCTCAATACACATATTGTCTAAAGTAACATGTATCAAATATTGGCTTAGTCTTGTTAGTATGTCATACCAGATTACACACACAAAACCTACAACATGTTATTGTATATGCAGGACTTCGATAAACGCAACTGGGCATAGTTTGAAAAACAGCATCGGTGTGTAAATGAATCTGGTATTTTGGTATCGAACGTCGATGTTCTGACATCGGCCGCTGTCTTGCCGCTCTCTGTCCCACCAGCCTGCCGACCGACGTGCATCGGCCGCCACAGCTTTCTATCCTATCCTCACAGCCAAAAAAACCAACCTATTTTTACTATGAAAATAGAATGAAGCTTCGGAGCTCTGGAGGTCATCACCTTTCCCGACTCTCCTACCATTTTCTGAATACCAAGCTGGTATGAGGTAAGCATGCATATGTAAACTTATGTCAGGGCGAGTCACTGCTGACTCGCTGACCGTAGGCTGAAGTGTAGCAACGTCCTGATACGCAAATAGTTTGCGGGGTGCCTTCAAGCAGCAAAAGCCTCGAACCGACACCCGCCGCGTGCAAGAGATTTAGCTGTCCAGGACAGATATTGCGACAATGTAAACTGGAAGCTGGCCAGGTACTTTTTGTTCTTGAAAAACTCAGGTGTTATTTTCCTCCAACAAATCTCTGGAAAAAATATTTCCCGGATCTTATTAAGCTTGAAACATTTACGCCGAGGTCTTACTTCTGAAGAGTAGACCTTGATACCAACTGCATGTTTCGATAAAGAATCGATCACAAGTGTAACAATACCCTTTTTGAGCAGTTGTTTCTACTGTAGTTCATTGGTAACGTATCTGTGTGTGTGAGCAGTGCAGATACTCGTATTACACTGTACGTTTGGAGTGTAAAACTACTTTTCAACCCGTCACGATACCCCTGTTTATCTGATCCGAGATCGCCTTCACGGAATACATTACAGGATTAGATATGAATGAAGTTCGATGTTGTAAAGAACTCTGGCGCCCCCTGCCTTGCCTGTTTTTTTTTCTGCACCCCCACCTGGTGCAAGGTAAGTAAACATACGTGTATAAACGTGCACCAGGGCGAGTCCGGACTGTCGGTATGCTGACATGCAGAGACATGTCCTATGGACGTAGTGTAGACCGATAATATTAGCCCGGTTGCTTGCCTGTACTGTACCCGTCTTGCTGCTTGCGCACTCGGGGCGTTTTGTCTTCCTCAACGCAGCAACGAGGAAAACGCTTTTGGCGACTTCTGCGTGTGTAAATGTGCAGGTATTAGGAGAGTGTAAAATTACTTCTGACCAGATCAAAGTTTGTGAACAGTGCAGATGATACCTAGCTCCGGAGGGAGGAACATTATTTCTGACTTGATTAAAGTTTGAAGTTGTGTTTTTTCGTCGACCACCTGGAAGCCTGTTCTTCAAGTTCCTGAAGCCACATTCACCTTCCCTTTTGTCATGTTGTGTTAAGAAGTTTTGTCAAGAAGTTTTGTCAAGTGTTCAACTACAACACCTTCATTATCTGATTCAGAAACGCACTGACGGAATGCGAAGGGAGGTGAGACGGTATCCACCTGCAGAGCAGCGGACTAGCGTGTGGATGCTGCTGGTTCGAATCCACGAGTGGCTGAGGATTATTTTCTGGAGTTAAATAATATGCAGCCTTCATTTTCCCATCTCCCCGCACATTAAATTGCCTGTCGACACTGTCCATCTTACTGCAGCTATCGGTCTGGTGGTTCTTTCAGTGTACAGCGTAGTAATAGGCCCCCATCCCCAATAGCGCGAAATCACCCAGAGCTAGAAGTACTGTCCCTTAAACATTACCTGTCCACCTAAATTGAAGGAATGTTAGAGTACGGGGCTAGGCGTGAAGAAAGTCCCACACTGTGCGGCAAAGGTTCTATCAGCTTACCTGCCGAGTTAAAGGTAAGTGACGTTTTCTTTCCGTGTACACATACAACTGCTGTTGTAGCTGAGCATCCAATTACTATATAGTA
>SMGT01008029.1:66228-82978 GCA_004794575.1 Lanistes nyassanus | reverse complement strand
GGTCTTTGTCTTTTTTACTTGGTCATTTTTCGCTCTTACAGGTTAGACAAACGGTTTTAGTTTTATTGTGAATGCATGTAGAGTTACAAATCACAATTTTGTTGCGAAATCTTTTCGAATTTAGAGAGAAATTTTAATAAGTGGGGAATGCACGTGTATAACGTCCTAAACAGTATGATCACCATTGGTGATGCGTTTGTAAGTTTGTAACAGAGTGGAAAGTTTATTGTACATTTTACGAAACTTGATAAAAGCGGGGGGGGGGGGAGGAAGCATTTGTGGCTGTTGTTGTTTGTTTATCCGTAAGTCTTGATTGATCCACATTTTGCTTGATCTTCGCCAGTGACTTGTCCCAAAAGTGGGTGTACAGGGTCGCCGAATTCTTTTATAACCTATTCATTTGCAAGTTTTTATACAGAGAGAATGAAAACATTACGATCATTTTTGTCTATGTTGAATGATACGCTAACATTACTTTAAAAGAAAAACTCAAGTGGTGTTTACTGCAGATCAGTAGCAAATGCCCTGAAGTCAGCATTAGATTGTCCAATGTTGTTCCTCAAGAAAAAAACAAGCTTTGTTAAGTGTCATAGGCTTTGTTTTTGTTGATGATGTTGTTACTGTTGATGTTGATAGGGTTCTGCAATTGTGGTTTTATGTACTGGCGGTGGCTAGGTGATGGCTGAAAGCTTCCTGAACTTTCTTCTGGAACTATGTTGGTGGTGATGGTTACATTCATCCCCTATTGGGACGACTCCTTGTGTGTGGATTCTACTACCGCCTTATACCAAAATTCGTTTTAACAATTCCTTTATTTTTACTTTTAATGTTTCTTCTAGCGTTTTAGGTATCTGGATTTTACTTTAAATGTCATAGTCTTCAAAACTGGTTTCATTGTAGTTTATTGGATGTGAGTTAAGTAGTTTACATCACGCTTTTGACGTTTGTATTATTTAGATGTATCTATCATCTGGGTGGCCATTTGCTACCTGCATTGTGAGTTCCATTATATATTGCCAAATATTTCTGTATGGGTCATTAGATTAAGGGAATTTTGTAGCTGTGCATTGCTTTGTTTTAAGGATTTCCCTGTCCTAACTGTTGCACTCTGGCAGGCCGTAGAGTTCTGAGTCAATCCCCACAACTAAAGCTTATATGGTCTTTGTAAATCAGATGGTATTCACCGGTGTATCTCATCCTTGCTATAATGTTATAAACACACTCAGCAACTAAATTATATGGCAGCAACATAGATTTAAACCCACAAACCCTCATTGATGCCTTGGTGTCAAACAATAACCGTTGCATCACCTGACCGCACCTGAAAGAAAGACACAGTAGATACAGAAAGAGATTGGAGAAGTCGTTTTCTCATTTTAATCACAATAGAGTAAGTAAAGTGTGGAACATGACATTGCCCATTACAGTTCATTGTAAATGTCCATTGACCTCTTGAGTACCCGATTCTGAGATGCCTGTAGAATAGCTCCAAAATATATAACAGTTCCTTCTTTATATGCAGCATGAACCTGAGAATCCACAGTATTGTAAATACATAATACTGATGAATGGAAGGGGTAAAACTAGGGACCCACTTGGATGTATTGTTCCATTGTATATATTTCTACTTCCACCCATGTAAGGATGCAGTTGGAATGGTGTGTGGCAGGTCTATTTATTTTAAAGACTGAAAACGGAATTAGTCTCACGAGATGGCTGACAATCAGTTAACTGAGTAGATCTCCAATATCGCCAGTGGGGTCCTTGGGGTTTATTCTTGGCCCAGGTGGGCTGAGGAGGGCTGGGCATGGCATTAGCAACTCCATCCGGTGAAACGATGTTTGGTACAAATAGGGAAAAACAAACAGGTGGTATTGTATGAGCAGCAGAGCAGTCAAATGGGCTTATGAAGTATGGAGACCAGTATAAAGACAGGAGACAGATTTTAAGCTCTGAAACAAATGTCACCAAAGACTGAAGGAAAGGAGAACAGAACATTACAGACAGAATGTTGAAAGGAAAGGAAGTATAAATGTTTCAGGAAGAAGACGCAAGATTCAACATGTACAGGAATCTGCCGAGGAGCCAGCTGCAGCAGAACAGGACGGAAACTGTGTAACAGATCACAAACAGATTCAGGGATGCAACAGTTAGAATCAAGACATTCCACTGAAAGCTGAGGATGTACCTGCATCAGCGAAAACAAGTTGAAAACAGGTAATTACACAAGCTGAAGGCAGACAACCAGAAGGTTCCACACAGATTGTTCTAGATCCTACAGGAGATCTGGAGCAAAGAGGAGATTCCACCCTACTGGAAGATTGTAATATCATGGAAGAGGGGAGACAATTTCAACTCCAACTTCTTGAAAGGGATGTCTGCTTTCTTTCACTTACTAGCAAGTTTGTTTTTCAGTTGCATAATACTCCAGCGGACCTTATGACAACAGTGGTGAACATCGAGAAGAATTCGCCTAGAATGGAAAACAACGTCGTCTCTGAAGACTGTGCTGCCCACTCTTTTGGAGATATTCTTGTAGTGGACTGTCTAGGTGGTGGATTTGGAACAGCAAAAAGAGTTGGAACAGCACTCCATCTGAGGCGGTTTCTGAAGTCTGGGTGATTAAATTAGATTACTTCAAAGTGATTGTTGCAAATGAAGTAGCCATCAGAATGAAGCTGCTCAATATTTTTGTTCAGAAGATCTTGACGCCAGGCGTTTTGAGTGAATTGAAATTTTTCACTTGTGAATATTCGGGCTTATTCAGAAACTATTTTATGCAAGTGTCCTTTTGCAATAGGTGCAGAGATTGTGCATTTGTATGTGCATAATGTGTATTTTTTATGTGAATGCATGGAAATTCACACTTAAGGGTGTATCTTATAAGATACAAAAGTACTTATATCCAAACGTTTCCACAGATATCGAAAACAGTGCATACATCCTAAAAATATTGGAATAACTTTTTAATTGATTTAGACCGTCATATAATATGTGATTTTCAAAACATTTGATAGGCTTCTCCCTCTCAAAAAAGTGCACAACAAACAGTTGCTTGTGCACGCACGCTGATTTCGTAAACTTTTTAGTTTAATTGTCAGACACCGAAATAGCAAAGATCACAATTATTTTACGACATTCAGCATTTCTTTGGTTGTCAGTTTTTCTTTTCTGCAACATTCGCTTCCGGTCTGTCGCCGCTGCTTATCATGTGCACCGCCATGTTTTTCCTCTTACTGTGCTTTTATTTCGAGCCAGGTTAGTTATTGTATGTGTCATTCAAAATGTATATCACGAGCTCTGTATTGTATTTATGTTACAAGGAAACAAGTTTATGTTGTTGCACAATTAGAAAGGCTGTGTTGCTCTATTCTAGAAATTGAAGCTTACGTCGTGTAGAGAACGGTGGTGAGATATCTTCTCGTGGTAGAGGATATATTATTACATTGACAGTATCCAATAATCTTTTAATGCCTGTCAATAATTAAGATCCATGTGGCACCCTATCAGTTTCGGATTTAGCCATAACAGCATACATTTTTCCTTTTTCTTTTGACTATCAATTGTCTGTGCAGCGAATGGACCACAGGGATTTTAAAATTTGTGGTTTCTCGATAAGATCAGTGGCTGATGCTTCAATTGCAGACAGTGGCTTAATTACGGTATCTACCTAGCACCACATCTTAAAACCAACATGAATCAACTCTCCTCTAATAAACCCCTTGCTGCGTTGACGCCCAAAGTATGGAATGATGTAGTTATCAACACAGAAGTTTCTTTGCATTGCAAAGAATAACAGACATTGCTCATTACTTCCAGTGCTTCCCCCCATGTAAGCATGCAGTTAGAATGGTGTGTGTAGCAGATCTAATTATTTGACAACACTGAAAAGGTAATTAGTCTTACGAGATGGCTGACAATCCGTGAATTGAGTGATGCACTCCAACTTCGCCAGTGGGGTTCTTGCAGCTTGTTGCTTGTCTCAAGCAGGATAAAGCAGGAGGGTGGGCAAGGCATTAGCAGTTTCATCCTGTGAAACAACTGTTGCTACACAAGGGGAAAACAAACAGATGGTATTGTATAAGCAGCAGACCAGACAAATGGGCTTCCGAAGTATGGAGACCAGTATTATTAAAGAAAGGAGACAGATTTTAAGCTCTGAGTAAAAATGTCACCAAAGACTGAAGGGAAGAAGAACAGAACAGTACAGACAGAATATTGAAAAGGCAAGGAAGTATAAATGTTTCAGGAAGAAGAGGCAAGAGTCAACATGTACAGGAACTTGCAGAGGAGCCAGCTGCAGCAGAACAGGACGGAAACTGTGTAACAGATTGCAAACAGATTCAGAGATGCAACAGGCAGAATCAAGACATTCCACTGAAAGTTGAGGAACAAAAAAGTTGAAGACAAATAAATAACACTTAGAAGACTTCCTAAGCCACATATCGGACTTCTACATACAACGAAAACTCTAAGTTTTTCAGACCACCCATCTCCAAAAGATCTTGAACATCTGTGGCCGAACTTTTCACCCCCAGTGTAGAGCCGAAAAGCAGAATATGAGCTCCCACCTTCACTGAAACTATATTTAGACACGCCTCTGGAGATGGATCACATGCGTTTACAGAATTCCCTCAGGATCAACCCAGAGAACATGAAGATGGGGCGTAGTAAAGATCTGGCACAGAAAAGTGGAAAGATGTATTTTAACAAATAAATCTAATGAGTCATTATCTTTATAATGAAGTTCCTAGCTGACAAACTTTAGCACAATATTTAATGTGTATACAGTCTTCACAATAACATTTTAAATAGAATAAAAGCAGATCCACTGAACTATGTAAGTTACTGCTAGATTTCAAGCAGCCCACATCTCATTTATTACTAGTGCATCATTTTTTATATGACCCGTGGGTCTACATTAAAGTGGAATGCGTCTTTTATTGTTGTCATTTAAAAGGTTATGCACTAGTAATAACTATTCTTGGCTGTTTTCGCCACTTGACGTGATGTGGAGAACTGGATGAGTGCTGAGGGGAGACGTGCTGGGAACACCCTTGATATCTCAACGCAAAACCCAAACTTTTGCCTGGGTATCTGGAAACAACCATATCTGTGGGTAATTTCCAGTGTTTTCAAGCCATGTGGCCAAGACTGTGACCCGTCACCTGTAAAGTAGGACTTTGTAGTGGTGTACCTTTGGTTTTTAATTAGGCGAGTCGATTTTTCGACTGTCAGTCAACGACCAGTGCTTATGCATTCGCAAGTGACGTCACGATGAATGTGGAGACCTTGTGAGGACGCCTTCTTTCTCTTCATCTCGCATGGATGCTGGCGCGTGATACAGGCATCTGAACTTTTTACAGGGACTGAGCCCTTATCTTATTCACTCTTGAGTTCTCTATCGTATGTTTTCTCGTTTGTTTGATGACTTTAGCCAAACCATTAGCGAGTTACCCAATGGGCAGTCTAACCATTCACTGTGTTATGTCGAAGTTTGTCCTATGCACATGTCCTCACAATTTAAAAGTTAGACGTTTTGACCTTTACAGCAATTCATTGCAGGAGTATTTTTATCTAATTTTTACTTATGATGTGTAAGCTGTGTCATGGACCAGGGTTGGCTTGCATGAGCATTTTTATCACTTGTTCATACGTAAAGGTGCACGTAAAATACACAGGGTGAATTGGCCTTGCGACCATTTATCACCGAAAGGGCAGATAGGAACACTTATGCAAGCATACCTTGTGCACTACTGAGATTATTTCATTATTTTATCACTTTATCTCTTGACATGGTCTTGGTATTCCGAAAATTCAAACTTCTTGGAGTATCTCCAGATAGTCATCGTAGTAACAAGTAAAAGTTATAGTTTATTACTTAAGTGAATTAATTAATCATATTGGTGCAGGAATTGCTAAAAGTGCATGTGTAAGTGAACAGAAGAGACTTGAGTAATTGACTTTGGAAAGGTAAATTGACCAGTGGTTTTGGAGTGGTGTTGATAACAAATGGTTTAAGAAACATAATGGGATGGATTTAATATTTTCTAAACTTGTTACAGCTGTCTTAAATGTTAAACAGTTGTTGCAGTTCGAAGATTGTTGCGCGAGCTTTGGGCTTGGAAACATGGGGGTGGGGGTGGGGTCTTTATGTAAAGCTGGCGAGTAGAACAGTGAAAATGAAGTTCATTTATTGTTAGTTATCGTGGGCAGTAAGCATCCGGTGAATCATTTTTAAAGGTGATGGCAAGATTTAATTTACAGTAAACTGTATGAGGTGTCCTGTCTGATTTTACCTGTTGGTGTTTATTGTTTCATCCCCGTGGTGGTGTAAGTAATGGACGACAGGGGAATAGAAAGGATGCACCCACAAAGGTACACGTTTCTGACTGCAGTGGGTGCATGCATGTGTGGCTGCGATATAGAGCCTAACGACTTTCGTATCTGTTTTATTAGTATTTATTATTTTATTAGTATACTCAGTACAGAAATTCTTTTCACATTTCTTACTTTTCTTCTATTTTCGTTTATTTCAGTGTTGGCCTCAGACATCCATTATCGTTGCCCAGGAGTCTTGTATGAGGGCGTGGAGAGTACATTCGAATGCTGGCAAGAAAAGACAGGGGCGGAAAATGACAAATGCCTTAGCCAGTCAAGAGTTAATTTAAATCTGATCTCCGAGTCTGGGAATCTCGTTGTCTATTGTGACAATAAAACATTACCTGGGGTCGGCAGCTGTTTCTACGAAGACACACCGAACAGAACATCGTGCACAATAAGACTGATGGGCAACAGGACTATACTAGCTGGTAGAGTTCCAGTGTGCAGCTTCTGTCTTGGAATCACTGAAACCACCAATGGATGCGGAAATCTAACATTTTGTGAGTGAAATGTAGTTACAATATTATCTACAACCAAACCTTATGTATGGGTTCCATTCTTTTTAAATCCTGAACGCCTCGCTGGTCTCGAGGTTCAGGCGTCCTCTTCCGATGCCGAGTCATGCCTAAGACTTAAAAATTTACAATCTAGTAGCTTCCCTGCCTGAAGTCTGTCAGCATAGGGAACAGTACTAGGACTGGTTGGCCCGGTGTCAGTATAATGAGACTGGGTGGGACAGAAGCCGCCAGCAGTCCCACGTGTGGCAGCAAGTAAACTTTGTCTAAGCAACACCCTCCTGATATGCACATACTTTGAGGCGCGACTTTAAGCAACAAACAAACCCCTCCACTTTAATCTTAACGTTTAAAATACTTCTCACCAAGCGGATTAGATACAGAGCATATTGCAAGGGCTTTGTTAAGCTATAAAGCTAGCTATTTGCTGGTGACGTGACTCTGGTGAAAAGCGCGACCAACAGTTGTAGAGTGTAACCCACATTTAAGTCGCCGACAGCAGCTTACCGTAAGCTGAGGCGCTAGAAGGGTTGACACAGCAGAAGGAAATGATTATCTGCGTTTGGTGCCTCGGGCCTTCCCTCCTAGCGCCTCAGCTCCCTTCAAGCGGCTGAGATAAACCAGTCCTATGTTACATAGTGCAGTGTTAGATGGGGGCCTGGAGGGTTCAGCGGACATAGCTGCGAATCAGAGGATGGAAAATAGCCGCTTTAAATCCAGACGCAGCTACGGATTATAACATCTTCATTGTGCAGAGTAGTTTTGGCCCTTAAAACTTTAAGATGGTGCGATTGTGTCTAAAAAATGGTCTTTCATATGTGTGTGGGGGCGGGGGAAGTGGATGTTGGTGTGAGGGGGTGGGGTGATGTGGGGGTTGGGAGGTGTGTAGGGGTTTGTACCTTGCAAATACCAGCACAGATAGGATATGGTACTATTTATTATTATTTTATTTTTTTTGTTTTACAGATGATGATGGTCCCACTCTCCCACCAGGTCGCAATATCGCAACACTCGGAAGCCCCCCTGCACCTCTGGCTGTTCTTCTTGCTTTCATTCTGTAAGTAGATTATTTGTTCTATTTTTAAATACAACAAGAAGTACTTGAAACGCTCAAAGTAACCGTATGCAGATGCATGCGACCAAGGGAGCTTACTGTACCCAAACACATAGCAAAGAGAGGGCCGAAAGAAAGGGAGCAGGCAGATCTTTTTGAGGATCTGCCAGTTCCTTTCTTTCGACTCTCTCTTTGCTACGTGTCTGGGTACAGTAAGCTCCCTTGGTCACGTGCGTCTGCATACGGTTACTTTGAGCGTTTCAAGTACTTCTTATTTTATTGATAATTTAAGCGCTCGGTCCTATTTGTTGTTCATTTGTTCTATTTTTTTCTATTTTTAATAGTTATAAAGTTGTTGCTGTTGTTTTTCCGAGAGAGGTTATGTTTGAGCTTTTTGTTTGTTATTTATGCCAAAATAAATATATATGAAATATATCTGAATTTAAACTGTGGCTTATTACTTATTTCTTAAAATTTCCAGCCTTAGGTTCACGATGTGAAAAGAAATCGAATGCGAATTTTGTCTGCTGATTCACATTCTTGGGTTCCTTTTCACAGATCTCAAGTCCTGATGCGAGAAGCTGCTTCCTAGTCATGAGATCAAACATATCTTCCGACATTCCCGAGGCCCATTTACACGATTCAAAGTTGCTACTGTATGTGGAACGCCTTGAAATGTTTTAAACTAAGCCTTGAGCCGGCTCGGAACCAGTCTTGATCAAACTTTTGGTCATAGAGAATGGCTTTCTATTTTTCGAAGCCATAAAACCTTGAAACCCTGTCAACCACCAGAACCCTTCTAATGAAGTAATCTCCCTTTGCCTCGCTACCACGAAAATCGGGACAAACGGTCAGATGATCTCAGACAGGGACTCAATGTTTCTTTGCTTTGAAAGCCTGTCAAACTTTGAAGCGTGTAAATCGCCCCTAACGTGTCTTCCTGGCAGATGAGATGGTCAGCGCTTGTACGTGCTTGTATGAGTACGTTTTCCCCCAGAAAAGTATGGGAGGTTTGGTATAGTTGTAACACTTTTAATATTTTTCGCTCTGTCCATTCTCACTTGTTAATTTAAAAGGTTTTAATAATACTGGTTCAAGAGGCCATGCATTTTCTTTACTGACCCACATTAGCGTGAGACCAATAACCCAATATGTTTTATTTGGTTGTCTGGCAGTTCATGTCTGGCATGGTGGGAATATGAGGGAGAGGAACATTTGATTTTGATTGAAGCAGCATGAGCGGGAGTCAAAAATTGTAAATTTTAAATAAAAATGCAAGCGCTGTTGCGCGAAAACTTTTACAGATTTCGTGTAATCGTGTGAACGTTCCTCCTTCCACCTTCCTTCTATTTCACTATGAAATACACTCCAGTCCCCGGTTGCCCGGTCTCTCACCTTCCTTCTTTGTCATGTATATCCCCGTTTCGTATGCATGGCGCCTTCCTTCTATGTCATTTATATCCCCGTTTCGTATGGACTTCACTTTCTATCCCCGTTTCGTATGGACTTCACTTTCTATCCCCGTTTCGTATGGACTTAACTTTCTATCCCCGTTTCGTATGCATGACTATAATATGTGTTAGAAAAAGTGGTCAAATTTCAAGACTGCAGTGTGTAACACCTCTCGGTCTTATTTTTTGTATATTTATTTATTTCAAATCATTTGTAGTGCGTGGTTTCGCTAACCTCTGCAGAAAACATAAATGTGAGTAGTGTGTAGTTAGGAACTCGGTGGTATTGTGGCAAAACGGGCACGGTGTGTTCAGAATCGCACTTTCATCGCTCACGGAAGGTTGATATCCTTTGATGTCATGCCGTCTCGACCGCAACTAGCCGTAGGTTTAAGGTGTCACTGTTTAGATAGTGTTTGCCTAACTGACGACCGTCAGATCAAAGCTTTCGACAGAGCGCTGTAACCAACGCTTGATAAACCGTCAGGCGGATACAGGTAGACAGAGAGGTGGCGAAATCTTTTGGCCTCCAAGGTCCCAGCTAAGTGTGAAATGTCCCCAAGGTGGAAAAACAATGACCAGTTCTCTGGAGCAGTGGAACTCGTGCCACGAGTCGCACACCTGTCTCAAGGCATCCGTTGGACCCCCGAGGAGTTCTTGCCACACAGCACTGGTTTGTTCTAGACACGCAGGGCACCTACAGGACTTCACAAGAGCCCAGCTGAAGGCCACAGTCGGTTCTGTTTGCAACAGCGACCAGGCTTGACACCATCAACCCTCCTCAAGGCTCTCACAAGTCGATGATGCAGAGGTTCCAGCCGAAGACTCAGCCGCAGAGGACTGCTTACAGAAAATAAGTTTGCGTTCTGAAACCTTTCCTTGTATTATAATCGTTCATACATACACTGCTGCAGTCACACACGCTTGGTTAAGATACACACATCAACCAACCAGAACCGAGACAGCTGTAGTCACGCCTCCGTGCCCCCTCACAGCCCCTCCTATACAGCCATCGAGTGGACCTGACCTCCCCCTGCCGCTGTGCAGTTCACCCCTTTGAGCTGATCAAAGCCCTCCTGGTTGAGACTACAGTCTTTAACAGCCGTCTTTGTGACGTAATTCCTCCCTGCCTAACTAACCCTGTATCTGGCTGGCACATAACGCCTACGTGATGGGTTTTATCCAACTCCCATGCAGCTGTGCCCGAGAGCTGTCCGGTGCCAGTAACACCTCGTATCGCACTAAAGCTACACGCCTCACTGGCAATGCACAACACCTGGACTGAATGTGTGAACGGTGCCACTGAGGCACCTATCATTATTGCGCCCACCTGGCCTGGCGATTACCTGACAGAACCAGGTGATGGCTTTGAACAAGAGATTAGCGACCTAGAGTAAGCAAGATGGCGGTCGATGGGTCACAGCTTTAGTATAGGAGGTAAATCTTTTGACCCACCAAAACCCCAAATCGTGACAGTCATCTTAGAAGGTATTTGTACCTCGCAATGAAGAAGAATTGACGTACTTGTCGAAATCCCTTCCCCCCGCACTGCATTTTCCTCCTTTTGAAAATTTGAAACTTTCACACACGCATGCGCGACCTCTCAGGCTGGTATATTGTGAGCCGATTACACATGCAAACATTTGGTTTTGTTAAAGCAGACCCTAAGAAAACGTTATTGACTACTAAATTCTAGCTCAATTTTTTTCTACTTATGCTCCTAACACCCGCCCCGACAGAAAGAAAGTAAACGAGAAAAAAAAAACCCAGAAAGAAAGAAAAACAAACGCAGATTTGAAAATTTCTGTACACAATTCTACAGTGCAGAAAAGGGGAAAAGGTGGTTAATCATTAACCACTGACCCTCTCTGCAGTTATTTCCCTTTAGTTAAATGTAAGAAAGATCGTTGTAACGAGTCCAGATGGTGGGAATTGCGAGGGACCAACTGTCAATGTCATGTATATCGAATATATCCTTAATAAATCTAGAAACATTCAGTAAGAGAACTAATTAACTGATTGACGAAAAGGAGAAATTTCGCAGCAAAGATATTTCAACTGTTGAGTGATGTAATTTGACTTTTGATTGATTTTTACAACATATTGATTGATTTATACCAATAATTTATTTGTGATTGAGCAGATAGACTTCGTATAACTAAACTCTGGTTATGCCTTTAGGATACAACAAATTCAGGAGCTATCTTTATGGAATATTTCTAGTAAAGACGATATTATTGCTCTGAAAATGAAGTGAGCGCTGTTGTGTCTTCCGGGATATTTTGTTTCCCAAAGTCACTTAAAATCATATCACTGTGAATAAGATCTGCAACCGTTTTGCGAGATGCAACAGCACTAATAAAAGTACTTTTCCCTATTAAATATATGTACGGGGATAGCGTTACTGTCCTTGCTATCGATTCCGTGCATCTACTCGTATGGCGTCCAGCAGAAAAACATATCCCCCGCATAACAGCTTAACTGGTAAAACCTATACCTTGGACATCACAAGAGTTTGTTATTTGGCAGATAAAAAGAGTCCATAGACAACAGAAATAGATTTTATATCCCATTTTGACATCTCGTGAAGGCTTGAACCAGGAATACTTACCACACTTTCTAAACTCTCCCTACTCTCCCACCCACTTTCACCCTTCTACCCCCCTTCACCTAGGATCTTTTTCATTTAAGTAAAGTGTATACTATATAATTTTATTTAGATGTATATTTTTTTAAAAAAGTTATTCATTAAGTACTTGAATTCCTTAACGTTTGCATCTTTACTCTTCCATTTTAACCTCTATTTCTAAACAAGTTAAGCTCTTCTCCCCCTCCCCGAATGCTCTGCCCTTGTCTTGCACGTTCGCTTCGTGTTTGTTTGTTGCCATCTTCAAGCACGTAGTCCTGTTCACATCAGGTAAGTAATTTATTTTCTTAATTTGATTTTACTTCACTGTATAATTTTGTTCGTTTTCATCGGTCTTTATGAAGGGTTAAATAAAATGCCCCGAAATGTTGACTTCGTCTGTCTTCGTCTCTGATATTCGGTGTACCACAGGCTTACATCCCAAGAAAACAAATTGCTTGTTTTCGTAGTTTTCTTGTTTGCTGAATTTCTGAAGAGCATACTGTCCAAATTAACTCGTGAAAAATCTGTCACCTTACGTCTCAATAACCTTTCTCTTGCCCACCTATCCGTGGGCCTCCGGCCTCATTCAAAGCCCACCTGGCTTCGTATTCCTCGCACCAAGCTCAGATGTTTCAGTAACTTTAGTCCTCAACCTCTCTCCGTCTTCGGCCCACTGACCTGGAACAACCTGCTTTCTCCATCCGCAAGCTACATGCAATCTCTTATTTTAAAAGTTCTATGAAATTATCTTTTCTCACTTTCATGATACATTTCGTTCTGTCCTGTGTGTACCTACTTGGAAGTAGCTTGTGTATATCAGTGTCTACCTGTAGGTCTGCGTGCGTGCGTGTTTTGCATTATGAGGTGTTGCGAGCGTTTCTGCCTTGAATTACTTCGTAAGAATTGGGGCGTCGTAAATGCTATTATCATAAGTTAATTTGGATACCGATAGTTGAATGTCCTGTAGAAAGTCTTGTCTTGTAACGCCGTGTTATCTATAATCTGTTCCAGTCTTCTTGTGTAATTTCTGGTCTTGCAAGAAAAAGACACTTTTTGTCCTTTCAATATCCGATCCCATCCTATCAGTAACGAGAGGGACTTTGTGGTGTATGCGAGTCTTATTTCCCTGTGTGCGTGCGTGATTTCTCTCCCTTGACCTCCAGTATCGCCCCATTAAACATCCCTCTCAAAGACCTCTGCACAGCACAGCACCTTACATTCCCTTTTAAAGAAAGACAATGACCTTTCACTCTATGCTCATTTATCCAGTGAAAAGATGGATGTGTTGGCAACGCGATGAGAAAATAATTGTCAGAGAAAACTACAAAACCAACATAACCAGGACATAAAAGATCATACAGGCGATCGGTAAGCGGACTTGATGATAAGACAGGAGTCGAAAATGTTTGAGGAGTCTTTGTGTTGTAAAGATCAAATATTTTTTCTAACGAAAACATTAACATCTGAAGAAAAGAAACCTGAAAATAATAAATTCAATGCGGTATCGTGGCACCTCCTCTCCGCTCCTAGAGCCATATGAAACAGTCAAACCAGTCTTAGTTCTTGTAATACTACCGAAAGTGGGCTGTGGGTACACACACCTTTTCCAGCTCACAGACAAATGTCTTATCAGTCTTTGTTTCAGTGTGATAATGCGACTTAAAATTTAGAGTACGATAAATGACAGTGAAGTCTCTCACAATATTTGT
Source organism: Lanistes nyassanus (assembly GCA_004794575.1). Classification (NCBI taxonomy): domain Eukaryota; kingdom Metazoa; phylum Mollusca; class Gastropoda; order Architaenioglossa; family Ampullariidae; genus Lanistes; species Lanistes nyassanus. Next base: position 69,236 of record SMGT01008029.1, on the reverse strand, counting down.
GTATATGGATTTAGTGTCTACGTCATGAAGTAGGACAAGTCACAATCTGGGCATTCTGTCACAGTAAGCAAATAGATATATCTATATGATATTTGGTACTATTTTCTATTTTCGTGCAGACGCAGTGATGACATCCTCAGACGACACTCACAGAGTCTGTTATAAAGAAATAAAGTTCATAGCAGTTGATAGCTTTCTCTTTTGTGTGTTCGGCGGATTAGAAATGTCTGGTCACATTTTACATTTATACAGTCCTTGTCTAGTGTGCGTTCGCATGTGTGTATTGAGATGACCACTTACTGTAAATGTCTTGTCACATGTTGTACATTTATACAATCCTTGTCCAGTGTGTTTTCGCATGTTTATTGAGGTTACCACTTTGTGTAAATGTCTTGTCACATGTCGTGCATTTATAGGGTCGTTCTCCAGTGTGCGTTCGCATGTGTTTATTGAGGTCAGCACTTTGTGTAAATGTCTTGTCACATGCCGTACATTTATAGGGTCGTTCTCCAGTGTGTGTTCGCATGTGTGTATTGAGATGACCACTTCGTATAAATGTCTTGTCACAAGTCGTACATTTATAGGGTCGTTGTCCAGTGTGTATTCGCATGTGTGTATTGAGTTCACGATTTCGTGTAAATGTCTTGTCACAAGTCGTACATTTATAGGGTCTTTCTCCAGTGTGCGTTCGCATGTGTGTATTGAGGTGACCACTTCTTGTAAATGTCTTGTCACATGTCGTACATTTATAGGGTCGTTGTCCAGTGTGCGTTTGCATGTGTGTATTGAGGTGACCACTTCGTGTAAATGTCTTGTCACAAGTCGTACATTTATAGGGTCGTTGTCCAGTGTGCGTTCGGATGTGTATATTGAGGTGACCACTTCGTGGAAATGTCTTTTCACATGCCTTACATTTATAGGGTCGTTCTCCAGTGTGTGTTCGCATGTGTTTATTGAGGTGACCACTTTGTGTAAATGTCTTGTCACATGCCTTACATTTGTAGGGTCGTTGTCCAGTGTGTGTTCGCATGTGTTTATCTAGATGACCAATAAGTGTAAATGTCTTGTCACATGTCGTACATTTATAGGGTCGTTGTCCAGTGTGCTTTCGCATGTGTTTATTGAGGTGACCACTTCGTGTAAATGTCTTGTCACATGCCTTACATTTATAGGGTCGTTCTCCAGTGTGTGTTCGCATGTGTGTATTGAGGTGACCACTTCTTGTAAATGTCTTGTCACATGTCGTACATTTATAGGGTCGTTCTCCAGTGTGTGTTCGCATGTGTGTATTGAGGTTACCACTTAGTGTAAATGTCTTGTCACAAGTCGTACATTTATAGGGTCGTTCTCGAGAGTGTGTTCGCATGTGTGTATTGAGGTGACCAGTTCGTGTAAATGTCTTGTCACATGTCTTACATTTGTCCAGTCGCTCTCCAGTGATCGTGCGCATATTTCCATTGACATCAATGCTATCTGTACGTGTCTCACATTTATACCGTTGTTCACCAGTCTTAGTGTTCATGTGTACACTCAAATTACAATGCTGTGTGAAAGACTCGCCCCACGTCTGATTTCCATGTGGTCGGTTACCTGCGTCAGTTGTCATATGTGCATCAAGACTATCTCTGTCTCTCAAGGACTCGCCACATGTCTCACTTCTGTCACAGAGATTGTCACTCTTAGATTTCTTGTCCCTCTTTGTCCTGCTAGACAAGCGGTCCTCCTTGAAGTGACACGATGTAGTGTCGTTTGTACCCCTGTCCTTGTCCATCTGTGCCACCTGTGCTTCGATGACATTACGAAGATGTACGTGTTTTCGCTTTGTGTGTCTTTCAAGGTAACTGTTGTCTGAAAAAGCCAACCTGCAGTGTGGACAGGGAAAGACACCTGGAAAGTAAATACAGCTGTCAGACGTTCGTACGTCGATTTAGTATGATAACAACAATAACGATTCACAAAAGATGTTACAGTAGTAGTTAGTACGGAAAACTTGTATCAAGAAATGGAAACAGGTGTGAGTAGTTCCTACTAAGAACTCTCTATAAATAACAGTAGTTATATATATATAAGTAATATTTCCAACAAAGAAGCAGTTATAGAGATGAAATATTAAAGTTCTGAATATGATATATTATTAGAGTTTTTTTAGGAGGGAGGGGGGCATTTCATTAATCGGGGTAATGATAACAATGACATAATATAAACAATTTTCAGGATTAATTATTGTAGTTTAAAGGTCCCCTAGTTTTTTTTATTTCTTAGAACTGACCTTGTCTTTGTTGCCAATGTTTCTGCCAATAAAGGGACTAATGTTGTGTCCACAAAGCACTTACTGTCAGCCGGCCCCAGACGTCCTGAAGATCTACAGGCCTCGTCCCGCTGGATGCCCAGTTCCTGGTCGTACTCTGCGCCATACCAGACCAGAAGTTCTGTGCCAGGCTGTGACACCAACACTCTCAGACTAATAATCATTTTGTAATTATAGAGTAATAAAACAATATCACCGTTTACTACTATGACATCATTAACTCTCAGTCACAGTTCTATTCATCTTCAGAATAGGAACACAACTGGTCTACATTTTAAAATCAGAATTTTGGTACGCGGATTGATGCATTCTTTTACTACAGCAACTAAAGACGGCGGAAGATCGAGTGAAGATAATCTATGTAGATTAACTCCACTATCTGTATGTCACAGTGAGAGCGGTAGATCAAATGATATCTACCTGTACGTCACAGTGAGAGCGGTAGAAGATCTGGCCTCGGTGCTGATAGGCGGTCAAGTTCTGTTCAAACACCGTGCAAGGGCAGTTGACGTAACGCATCCAGTTGGACACGCTGCAGTCCGCGGCGTCCACAAAGTGAGACAGCTCGTCCTCACTGTATATCTGTAAGCAGTGAGAGGATTTGTTAGTCACACAATGGCAGGAGACCGCTCGTCTTCACTGTATATCTGTAAGCAGTTACATTTGTTAGTCACACAATGGCAGGAGACTGCTCGTCCTC
>SMGT01008029.1:45635-59902 GCA_004794575.1 Lanistes nyassanus | reverse complement strand
ACAGAGTATTAAGTCAATACAGAGCATTAAAACAGTACAGAATATGAAAACACTACAGAGTATTAAACCAGTACAGAGTATTAAACCAGTACAGAGTATTAAAACACTACAGAATATTAAAACACTACAGAGTATTAAGTCAATACAGAGCATTAAAACAGTACAGAATATGAAAACACTACAGAGTATTAAACCAGTACAGAGTATTAAACCAGTACAGAGTATTAAAACACTAAAGAATATTAAACCAATACAGAGTATTAAACCAATACAGAGCATTAAAACAGTACAGAATATTAAAACACTACAGAGTATTAAAACACTACAGAGTATTAAACCAGTACAGAGTATTAAAACACTACAGAGTATTAAAACACTACAGAGTATTAAAACACTACAGAGTATTAAAACACTACAGAGTATTAAACCAATACAGAGCATTAAAACAGTACAGAATATTAAAACACTACAGAGTATTAAGTCAATACAGAGCATTAAAACAGTACAGAATATTAAAACACTACAGAGTATTAAACCAGTACAGAGTATTAAAACACTACAGACTATTAAACCAATACAGAGAAGCATTTAAAACTCCATGTCGAGATGTTGAATTTTTTGTTTTTATCAAGCTAGATGGAGAGCAATGAAACAATGAAAACCAACGCCTCGGTAAAATATAAAATAGCGTTGTTAGCGAGCAATTGTTTCTCTAATGTCGATGCCCTTGCTATGTCACTGTGAGGGTTATCTGCAACCTGCACTAAATTATTGTGTGTGTGTGTGGGTGTGGGGGTGTTGGGGTCTGTGTGTGTGTGTGTGTGTGTTGTGGAGTGGAGTGGGTATATGTGTGATTAGGCGCTGTATATAAGAGCGGAGAAAGTATTGAGGGCGTGTCAACTACATGTAGTTGCGCATCTGATACCCGACAACCTGTGCACTGATTAGAGTGATTCAAGAATTTTCCCACTACTTTGCGCTTTCAGTCTATCATAGTCAGCGGCTGTTTTACAGACACACGTTCAACAGGTTTCCATGCTCGCAAATCATTCGCTACATTCGCTAGATGACGTCACTTCCCATACTTGGTTTCTTGTGCTTGTTTGGTAACCACTCCTGGTCACTCTCGGCTTCGCTTGTGGAGTCAGTGACGTCACCAATACACAGATCAGCTTTGTGTTTTTTCTTTCTCTGCATGAACTCTGGCTTTAAGGAGGATAGACCTTTCAGTATATGAAAGAATATTTTATTATACATTTGATAACACAAGTCTGGCTTTAGGCCAGCATACCTTCATTATACCCCAGAATATTTTATGATACATTTAATAACATGACTCTTTGTTTAATATAAGGCGAATAGACCAGTTTACCACAGAATATTTTATCCTACATTTTATAATATTATTCTCGCTTCAAGGCATGTAGACATTTTATATTATAATTCTGGCTCTAAGGCGAGTACACATTCGGTATACCAGAAAATATTTTATCCTACATTTTATAACTTATGTCTGGCTTTAAGGCACGTAGACCTTCGTTACAAGAAAAAATGAAGGCAGATAAAAAGTAAAGCAAATTTCATAATTAAAGATCACCTACCACTATAATATTTGTTCTTTCCATCTTAACACAAAAATACAAACATACTATAGATTCATTCGAAATTAATAGATCAAAATAAAACTCTCGGTTTAAAAAATTAAAATAGACAGTTCCAGCAAAAGCTTAATGAGATCTTCTTCAAACTAATTAAAGATGCAGATACTTCTGAGCCTCGTTGTTAAAACAAAATTATTAGGGCATTTTGTTTATAGAAATCAGAATAAATCTGCAAAACAGATACTAGAACTTGTGTGCATCAGCTGTGTAACTATTCTCTCTCTCTTCCTTTTTCTTCCTCCTACCCTCCCTCCCTCTTAGACAAGTAACAGTCACAAGGACTGACCAAGATGTTTCAGCATTTCGTAGTTTCTCCGCATGTTCCTGTAGCGATTCTGCTCATAGACGCACATCTTCTCCAGTTCCTCCTTTGTGAAAAACTCCTCTATGGAGTCGCTGAGGTTTACTTTGCTGAGGTCGGGTACAGGCTGCAAGACAGATTGCAATTTCTCAGAGCCGTACAAAAGAAGCTTCAAAGCTTGAAAGTGTGACATGAAGGCATGGACACCTACTGCCCCTCCACTCCCTCAGAAGAATCTTGAACTGTATTACCCATCACGCTTGTGGTCGATCTTCCGACCACAACACTTGTCCAGGATTAATGAACTCACCATGGTCAGTAGTTATATTTTGTGGCTGTGGTAAATCTCCTGGCCACAACAATTGTTAAGGACTAATTAAGTCAACAGGATGAGTAATTACGCTGATCAGTGAGCGCTGGCCATGATGGTCGCACATTGAACTTTTCAGTGACCACACATCGTGTACTGTCAGCACATAGACCACAACTTCTCACTGATCACACATCGTGTACTGTCAGCCACCGCCGAGTATCTAATTAAGTCGTCACAGGCGGTAATTACACGAGGAGTGGGATGCTGGTTGTGGCCATGGCGAGTCTCTAGGCCAGGCCTGATCAGTGACCAGACGTCCGGCATTGGCCTTGACCATGACTGAATGACCAGCTTTGCCAGTCTGAAGGCCAGATCAGGGGAATAAACACAAAAGTTAGGCGTAGCTCGAGAGGACAGCCGGCAGAGGGCGCGAGGACGGGCTGTGAGAAAGCTGGACAGGCTGCGATCGAGAAGGCGCAAGAGAACGGCAAAGAATGCAGGAGGCCGGCCGACAAGAAGGTAGAGGACCGAGAGAGCAGGAGTGTTAGAGGGCTTAGGGCTAGCTTCCTCCTGTACTTGTGGTCGTTATGCTGACAGCCGTAAAACAGTAGCAGCGGCCTGATAGTTGTCAACCAGCCTGATCTGAGGGTCTGTCTGATGGTATAGTCATGGACAATTAAGTGGTAACTAGACTTGACTGAGAAACGAAACCATGCCAGAACTGAATTCGCACGTAAAACTGATTTACCATTACAATAACACTTGAGTATGAAGTAAGGACCGTTCGCAATGCTGCTGCTAAAGTAGCATTTCCTTGCGACTGACATTAAACCGAGGTGTGAACCATCATCTCGTGTGTTGATCTGCACGGGTGTACTTTTACTATAAAAGAAAAAGCAGTTTTTTTATTTGTTAGTGTTTGATTGACGAAACACCGCGCAACTGCCCAGCGTTGCCAGTGTAAAATTATTGTAAGAACTGACGTCGACAAATACGTTAGATCTCATTGTGTGACATCAAGGTCCAGGACAGAACGTCGCCAGGCTGTACGCAGATCACGATACTGATTAAACAATCTTCCAGCTTATTCACTCCGGCTTTCTTTTAACAAAATTTGAGGATAAAACAGACGGAATTCCTTTGTTTTCTTTTTCTCAAAAGATCGCGCAAGCAGCTCTCCCTGTTTTTGCTGGATCATTGAATGTTTAAGTTCTGAGAGAGGCAACTCGTATTATCCAATTTTAGTCAATATATTTTAATGTACTTTACACATCATTGCATTCTTAGATAAATATTTTGTTTAAATTGTGTAAGTACACGTAGAAATGACGTATCGCGTACTGTTATTTTAACTTGAGAAATACCGTTTCTGTCAAGTGAACAGGGAGAAGCGAGATTACTATTAAAAAAAAAAAAGAAAACGAAATACGTCATAATGTCACGAAAAGAAGTCGAATTAACGTCACTTAAAATCAACAATAAAACAAATTTAGACACATTGTTGGCTAGTGTTATTACATTGGAGGCGTAAATATACTATTAGCTGATTAACTTTTTTCCAAGAAATTACTGTTTTTTGTAGTTGTTGGCAATTATCTATACTTATGAACATTGCCAGTAAATTCTAATAGTGTTAAAATCACTATCAATGAATACCCGTGAAGTTATAACATATTTTACAATTTTTAAAGAACTGATTTAGCTGTTTATCTATGATGGTGATGAGAGCAATTTAACATCACATGTTGACGCATAATATCTTTAAAAAATGACGAGCATGGAAATTTTATAATTATGCAGATTAAAAATATCAAAAGCTTCAAAATCACTTACCAGTCGATCCATTGCTGTACATTCAAATCAGAAATCAGACTGCCGATGTAGCTGAAGAAAAGAGAATTATTAAAAGTTTTGATATATGCAATTATTACAGTTGTTCTACCCTAGTACGAACAAGGGCATTGGGAAATAAGACTTTTCCACTTATTCGATTCTGACCCTCTATTTATCTGTCTGTCTTCAGGGTACACATATACGCACGCACGCGCCCACGCGTACGCACACATACGTGCCCTCGCGAACATACATATGCACAAACACGAACACACACACATAAGCACTCGTACATTTACATTCGCATGCGCGCACTCATATACATCAACCCACGCACAGTCGTAACCAAAACCCAAACACACTCATAAAAGCACATACAAACACACACCCACCCCCCCCCCCCCACACACACACACATACAGGCACGAGAGCGCACGCACGCGCACACACACACACGCACACACCAACACACACGCATGCTGTTTACCTCTGTTTTTCAAAGCCAGCATCTTCAAGCTTACGCCGTTAATATTTAAGACCTGACATTCTACAGACTAAAGACTATTAAGTACAATGTCGTCTATAAACTGACTAAAGACTTCAAACAGATCTGCACGCTGTGCCATCATTCATAGAGTATCATCATTATAAATTTATATAGTAGTCTTTACTAAATATATAAGAAACACAAACATAGCAAAAAATTGAATTCATTTACCTATGTCACTAAACAATATAAACACCGGATTCAATAATAAAAGTTTACTCTCTTTAACTGATTTGGAGAAGACATGTGGGCTGTAAAATTTTAATACTTCACTTACGTTAAGACTTTTTGTCAACTCGCCATAACAGTAGGTATGTGACAAAAAATATAAAGAGCTTAAAATTACAAGCAAAATGACATAACATTTATTAAAATAGGCCAAAAATTAAGAATTTTTCTTTGATTTAGTTTTGCCACGTTTTTTAACATGAGGATCTTAAGGGAAATTGTGTCCAGCGAACTGAGTTTCTGAGCGTTCAACGGTCATAACTTCTACAAATCTTCACCAATATTTAAAAAAAGATATCAATGGAAAGTATAAACTCTCAGCAATACAATGAAAGTACTATTAACTGATTTTACTGATTCATTTTTTTAATACATAAGTTATACACTTAAGTATAAATGAAAAATGAGATAAATTGTACAACACAGAGTACTAGAAGACAATATTTAAACACATTACATGACAGTTTAATTTTAAACAATGAAAATAAGTTCCAGTTCATTCATTTATATTATTATTTGTAAATGAAACACAAATACTAATTGTATTAACCACAACAATACTTTTTCTTTAATAATACGCTTGCTTGAGAGAGTATGTCAACACTTCTAGAGGCCCAAGGACCAAAGGTTGTCATGAATATAAAGTTTAAACCAATAGTCCACAATCTTTTCGGTCACGTGACGAGATCTCGTGCCACGCTGTGTAAATGAAAAAAAGGACGCTATCCATACACCTAGTCCGTTTCTCAGTTCACAGCAAACTTCTTGCACCTTAGATTTTCAAAATTATATGTAAAAAGGAACCTAAAAGGAATTTTCTAGCAGAAGAAATAAAGAATAATCATTGGATCACGGTCAGATTTTCGATTAAGTCCCTTTAATTAGACATGCTGAGATTTGCGAAACACTACGGCAACCATTTTGCTCAGTGTAGACTGGACTTTTGAAAAAAATAAAGAATTTTAAAATACATGCACATTAAAACCTCACAGAATTAAGAAGATGCAATCAAAAATGCTCAGCTAGTTGAAATATATCAATACTTTATCATGGCATTACTTAGCTTCTGTGTCACAAGGTTATTTTTGGGAGCGTCTATTTTGACGTGCTGGAAGTGGGCTTACAAACAAGCGTCACTGGAAAGAGATATTTTAACGATAGAAATAGTTATTGATTATCATTATTTGAGATCTTTCTTTTTTTAAAGTAAATATTTCACATATAATTAAAATCTTCGGTACCTTAAAGCACATTTGAAAAAACTTGGCTTCAAATTCTCACGAGAGTTTCGACGCTGCGCCCCACCCCCCACCCCCTCTGATCTAGATTGTCACGTACCTAATAACAGCCAAGTCTAGGTCGATGTGATGACGTAACAAGATTTCGCATCATCTAGTTTTTCGACTCCCCCCACCCACAATTCTTTTAATATTTTTATAAAAACAATAAAACCTCTAGTGACAGTGTTACTCTGTTATAAACATTAGTAGTGTTTTATTAAAGTAAACTAACAATTAATAAAAACATTTTCAAAAGCGCGTTTCTCAGCTAACCATTCACCAAATCAAATTCAAACAAAGCTTTTTATTTCCTTTAAATTGATGAGATATATAGCATCTGATGCATAGATAGGCTTATGAGTGAATGAAAAGTTATATATATATATCAGTTCACGAATGCCTAGAACTTACTGTGTTAAGTCGGAGAAACTGGTATGTCTTTAGTCAGGTCTGATGCAGAGATACAGTTTCGTACAAGATGGCTGCCAACAAACGCGGACTTTGCACTTGTTCTTCCAATGAGCAAACGACACGGCACCACGCATGCGCGTTGCACAAAGAAACGTAGACGGCTACATCACACAATCAAAATTAATCTGAAGAAAATGGCAGATTTAAGATCAGCATTGTTTTAACTCTACAAAACGTATTGCGAGAGAAAGAATTGATTCTTGAAAATAATTGCGCATGGGTGGTTCTGAAGGCAGAGAGTGACCTCAAAGTGCCTGGGGGGAAATTGCCATTTCAGTATTCTTTTACTTAAAAATAAATCTATTTTACTGCTCCAGCACATCAGAAGAAGTCGAAACCAGCAAGACTGTAAAGGGGCAATGTCTGTGTTATGGGAAAATCCGCTTTGTAGCCATACGGTAACTTTTCAGCCACAAAGTTCACACCATAGTAACACTTCATGTGGAGAAAACTCAAGTCTGTTTGCAACTGTTTTCCAACAGTCTAAGCCCACGTAACCTCACTTTAGAACAAGAGAATAAATAAAGTAAGTCCCTGTCGCCCCTGAAAGTCTCAAGAAAAATTGAAACACAAACAGTTGGACATTCATGCCAAGAGCTGGAATAGAGATCGTGTCAGGACGAACTATACCTAACATTGGGTATAGCATAAGTGAATCGCCTTGACACTCAATTGTACAAACAGCTATTTTTGTAACCTTGAAATCTTGTAATTTATTGTGATTTCGCACTATTGGGGTGGGGGTGTCCTATTACTAAGCTACGCACTTAACGAACGACACCATGAACTGCAGTTAGATAGCAGTATAATGTGCGGGTAAATGCCCGAATGGAGTCTGCACAAGGTAGGTTATAACGCCAGGAAATATTCCTTGACCAGCCCTTGAACAACAAAATTGCCGTGAAGTTGTATATTACATTCTAATGAAATGTTAACTTTGCTGTGTCAAAGAACTTGCCTAGGCACGAGAGTCGAAACCAGGAAACGCGGCTTCAAACCCACTGTCGCCAGAATGTCTGGGCTTGTGCTGAGATGGTCTCCTTTGATCATAGGCGCATAATATTAGATAATGATTAGATGTTACAAAGTAAAACATGACCACAAGGGAACGATGAAATACAAGGAACTTTTTATAATTACAATGACGACGAAGAAGGGAGTTAAGCAGATTCTAGAATCTGATGCCGTTCAGTTCTGTAAAAATATTATGAGTTCTTCAGATGACTGTGATGATGATACTATTAAAAATGCCTGGTAACCGCTTTGGATTTTGATTTATTTTATTTTATTGCAAAGTATTTTTTTACCTGAATACCTGTCTCCTGATTGATGAGCCTGACTGCCACCTCGATCTGAGGACAAGATCCCCGGATGATGACAATCTTCAGGTTTTATACGTCCGCGGGGTTAGGGTCAAACTCTACATCGGCTCCTGTTTTCTGTTTAATCTCTTGACATTTACTTTCTGTAGATTCAAAGTTTAACCAACTCTTAATTTCGGTTATCCAGCACTTACTTGGGCAACTTACAAGGGGGCACTCACATATGCAAATATATACATAGATAATTATATATATATATATAAGAGAAAAACAAGTGACTATCGTTTGGAGGAAACCCAAAGTGAAAACAAGGGAACTGGACCAAGCTAGAACAGGACAAAGACGACGCGCATGGATTCACCATTGTCTCCTATCTGTTTTCTCATCTACTTTCCTCCACACCTTTTATTTCGCCTCCTATTTGCCCCCTCCCCCTTAAGGTACGTTTCTGTTATGGCGCCCTTCAAGCCCTTCACCCGTTTCTTTGCCAGTCTCATTGCCTCTTTTCTTCCTACAGCCGTCTCCTCTACTCTTCTCCCTCGCTATCACCTGCGCCAGAACACCTTTAAACTGACCCGTACTGCCAGCCACCTCACTTTTCTCAAAACCTGTCTCCGCTTGAAAGTCACTCAGAAACGCTTTCTCCTACGTCACTCCCCATCTGACCCCACTAACCCCTCCTACGTCACTCCCCCTCTGACCCCACTAACCCCTCCTACGTCACTCCCCATCTGACCCCACTAGCCCCTCCTACGTCACTCCCATCTGACCCCACTAGCCCCTCCTACGTCACTCCCTATTTGACCCCACTAACCCCTCCATCTTACGCAGAACTAACCACATCCTTCTCTCTACCAGCCGTAAACTCATCCGCTCTCAAATTTCTTACCTAGACACCAAACTCACTTCACTTCGCACTGCTCGCTCCACCTATAAAAAAAACCAACTCCTTTCTCTCTTCCCTCCTGCCTCCTTCACCTTAGTTACCTCCTTAATCCACACACATAATCAACTGGTCTACCGCGAATGTCTTTACACGAGACATCGTAAGCTTTCTACACTCACACGGGATCGTTGCCGGTCAGGAAAACTCCCCCTTCCAGCCCCCCCCCCCCCCCCCACGCTTCCCGTGGCCTCACTGCATTCGGTCCCCAAAACCACCTCCAGCCCCCCCACACTGCAGCCTAGTTAAATGTATCCCTGATAACCTACCCCTGAATGATGATGAGAAGTCAGTGTTAGCGTATGTGTGTGGTGTGTGCGTGTGCACAGACGATAAAATAAAAGACGATAGCTGGATGAAGCGGAGAGAAGTGAAATATCCAGCGTCGTGTAACAGGGCAGACTCATATTAAAAAGTAGCTAGCAAGGGAATTCATAGAGTTTAGAGGGAGTTAGTTACTAAAGGAACGCAAGTTACGGATAAAAGGAGAGTGATAGACGAATGAAGGAATATGTGAAAGTAGGCGGTTAAGAAAGAGAAAGCAAGGTGTGAGCAAGCGGGTGTACGTGTTAGATTTAGCTTGGCTCAGTTCCGACTTTGTTAACTCGAAATAAACATTCTGACATCTGTCTCTCCTCGCTCTCTCATCTCTGTCCAGCCTCCTTACCTCGATCACCCGTCTGTGCAGCTGACTCCCTGCCTCCAAAGGACCCTGTTTTCACTGGCTGGCTGGCTGGCTGGCTGGTCCAATCTCTTCCCGAGGAAAACGAAAAAGGAAAGGGAAAGGAGACAGGGAGAGAGAGCTGTCGATACATCAAGAAACAAAATTCTAGCTCGCAAGAAAATTAATCAAAATGTTTGCACTTTTAGGGAATCAATCCTAAATTTCTGCAGTGGAAGATCAAAGCATGCAGAAAATGGCACTTTTTTGGATTTTAACAGATTGACAATGTAAACCTTAGAGCGTCAAAAACATGCTTTTTACCTGTTGGCGTAACTTACAGCGGCGTAACTTGTAAGAGGTGACACGTCACAAACCTGGTCTGCGATGAACCAATCTCGGGAAAAAGTCTTGACGACGACGGAAGAACGGAAAAAAAGGTTTTCGTCCATTAACTCACATCTGCACGGACTTATCCAGGAAACTTCTCGAGGAAAATAGGATGGAATTCGTCCGATTATTATCACTATTCCCCCCTCCCCCCCCCCGGACCGCCTCGGTGGTCTAGTGGTTCAGGCGAACGCCTCCGAGGCGGGAGGTCGGTGGTTCGCATCCCGGCCGAGTGATACCTAAGACTTAAAAATTGGCAATCTAGCAGCTGCCCTGCCAAACACCTGGCACTACAGGGAACAGTACTAGGACTGGTTGGTCCGGTGTCAGTATAATGTGACTGGGTGGGACTGAGGTCCGTGTTGCGACAGCAGTCCCACGTGTGGCAGCACGTAAACTTTGTCTAAGCAACACCGTCCTGATATGCACATAGTTTGCGGCAACAATTCTCCCACCCCCACCCCGTCGTTTTCGTTTTGTTCCCTCGAGGCGTAGGAGCTAAATGCGCATGAAAACGGGAAATACACTGTATAACAAAATGTTCATTTACGTAAAGAAGGCTTTAGCACCTCGACAACTTATGGTAAACTAAAAGACAGAAGGAAAGAAAGAAAGACAGTACAGACAGACAATGACACAATCACAGCAGACAGATATGAAGTAAAGGAAACAAAGGAAATGAGGAAGGAAATAAACCAGAAATTTTAAATAATATATCAAACAACCTTCTCAAGAAAACAATTCTTAGCTTTTAAACGATTTCGGAACAATATCCTAGACAAACATTTGCCTTTACTTTTACATCAGCAGGCATTTCTCGGCAGGAACCTTTGAAAGAGCTTTTGCTTCTTTTATCGCAGCAACACAAAGCAAAACTCCGTCCAAGTTTCGGGGAAGCTTAAGTGCAATGAAAGAAATAAAACCGCAAGCATTTTCTTTGTAATAGAGTCTTACATAAGGTTCTGGACCCCTTTACGGTGACCAGGCAGAGCAGAGAGGGAATTCATTGTTCCTTCCTGAAAGGAAGAGGTTTCTTCATACCTTTCTGACACAGTTGCAGTCATTTTTTTAATTGCAGCTATCCTCCAGCTAAAGTTAGATCTGCAAAATAATAGAATATCTGCCTTGCCTGTGAGTTCGTTACATCGTAGCAGCCGCCGTGAAACGCGCTGGCCTAGATTTGCTATTTTCGCTAGGCTCGCTACGCCTGTGAAACCCACCTCAGCCGAACATCTTTGCTCACCAGTCCCACCTAGGCGAAACATCAACATATCTCAGTTTGCATACACCGTATTCTTGGCAGCTCTGTCACAATCATACAAGCCGCTCTTTGCGACATGTAAGCCTTATTTTTCATCTTCTTTGCCTCCTCCTTATGGATTGTTAATAATTGTTTTAAAAATATTAAGAACACAGAGTACCCAAAGTAAAATGGTCTACGATTCTTATTGCATGAAAATTTCATCTACGCTGATTCATCTTACGATATTTATGCATTTAGCTATATTTTATTTTAATTTCAAATTTAAAAGCCTAGTTAGAACAAGCACATTTATAGTTTGACAAGAATACTCGGATATTCTTTTATAACTTACGCTGTGTGTGATCGCTTTTTCTCGTTTTCTTTTTTCCTTCATTGTCACGACCCTCGTGACAAGTGAAGTGGAATTCTTATTAGATCGGTCTACCATACTAGTCGTTGAACGGATAGACGAACTGCACAGCGGGGGAGGGGTGAGATCGCTCACACGTTAGGAAGTTGAGAGGAAGTTGAGAGGAAGTTAACGAGAATAGTTTAGTTGTGAACTCAGAGCTGAAGAGATAAGACGTGAGAAACTGACTGATGTGAGAGGAACGTGATGGAGCGTACTCACTGTGTTTGATGTTACCCGCTCCTTCAATCGCTGAACTGAAGGTATTGTGTATCAGCAGGATTTTCTTTTTTGTTAATATTTTTCTTTTATATGTGCTAAATTACTGGGCAAAACCCTGATAAATGCCTTCCAGAAACTTCTGCTAGATTGTATATTTTCTTTATGAAGTGAGTTCATGTACGTTAAATACGTCATGATAGTATTGTACGGGAATTTTGCTTGATTGTTAGGATGTATTTGAGTGGGCGCCATGTTTGTGTAACTGAAATCGTAAATGGAAAGCAATGTGTAACGAGAGATTTAATTTGTAAGTACGAGGTGGCATCCCACTAGGAAAAGGATTCATGTTGATTACGATGGAGGTATAGTTCGAAGCTAGGTACTAAGTTAGGAAAACTTAGGAGTTCCAGGTAGGGGTAAAGAGACCCTTGTGCAACGCCATGATTCGTCCGCTCTAGAGCCGACACCTGCCGATTTGAACGTGGAGAGTGGGAAGATGTGCGAAAAAGAGGCGCGAACCAGAGGCGACCTCGTGGCAAGATCAGCGGGAGCGTGGAGTGCACCCGAGTATAGAGGCGAGAGAATTCCGACCGTGTCGCACGTGGCCGCGACCAGGGTAGTAGGACAGTTGTGTTGGGGTCCCCCCTGATCGCCGAAGTGACGCAGAATGAGGCGTGCGATCTACATTCATAACCTAAGGGCAAGCCAGGTAGGCGAGAAATTTGTGTCTTTCACGGGAACGGCGGCGCATATCGAGAATACGTCACGGAGACGAGATCAGGAGAGGAGAAGATTGAAAGATGCGAACCTTTACTAGTGTAACATTGAAACTATTAGTTTTGAAGTTTTTTTGTAAATCGTGATACGACAGCGCCTGTGGAGTGTGGGCCTCGGAGACGCTGCATTGCGATATAGAAGTGACTGTTGCGGACTTGTGAAACTCTGTGCCTTCCGAGCTGGGAATTTGTGAGAAATATACTCTGTGGGGACGACCGTGTATGTCAAGCGTACGTCACGGAGAAAGAGTTGACTACTGGAAATTGTATAATTGTTACGGTCAGAACTTTTAACTTAAGATTTTGGACTTAGAGTTCATGAGAGGTGAGACTTGAAGAGAAGGTAGATAAATATTAAGGACTTTGTTAGTGCAGAGGAGCACAGCCGGAACAAAGGGTGGTTAGTGAAGAAAACATTGGATTTGTCGATGTTATGGTTTTTGCTGATGCGTTTGAAATAAGCGCTTGAGTTAGAACATAACTTGCGGAGACCTATTGTTGCATCTTGAGAGTACATCGAGAGGAAAAGCTAGTAGTAATTGGTAGTACATCAAAGTGAACATTTAGCCTTTAAATTAAAGTACTGATCTTCGCTAGCAACGTTGAAGGTATAGCTAGGGAGATAAGGGTCGCATCTTTAAAAGATCCCTGTTGGTCTTTGATGGTTTGATGGTTGAAAGTTTGATGATTGAAAGTTTGATGGTTGAAAAGATAGCAGGCAACTTTGTCCAGTCTTACGATGGCAGGTTATTGAGTGGATTTTTGTGGGGCATTCAGTTTTGTTTTGTTGCTGTTGTTGCTTTGTGATGAAGTAATCCGTCATTTGCCTACTTACGTGATCGGCATATTTTCACTGTTCTGCGGGAGTGAATACCTGGATGTATAAATTGTAGTAGTAGAGAGCAGGGAAAATTAGTGCTCGACGATTGAGTGTTGAACTGAAGTTGAAGACTGAATTTGTTATTGTTCTTGATGTAACTGTGTGTGAAACCATGAGGAATTAGTGTGAAGTAGTTGAGAGCGAATTTTTCTAGGTGTTTGAGATTGAGTTGAAACGATAGAGGTACTTAAGTTACGTCCAGTGCTCCTGGGTGATAATAAACAGTGGTGGGTCCTATTTATGTTACCCAGTGTTGGTTTTTGTCTGAGTGTCAGGAGAGTGAAAGAACAAAAACACGTGCTCCCACTAGGTCGTCTGACATGGACGGGGGTGGGGGTCGTGACATTCATGTTTATTTCTGTTGGGGTTGGAGGGTGGACAGGCTTTTTTCCAGCGTCCTTAAGCGTGGCGGATACGGATGAACCGTTTACCATAAGAACCTGCGAGACCTTCTAGTACACTCCAAACTAAAACCGATTACCTCCCTCCCCCCTTCCTGCGGCTCCACCCCGTGCAATGTCCCCCGTTGCCACACTTGCCCCTACCTTAACACTGCCACAACACTCCACACACCCAATACCACCTTTATCATCAAACGCAACTTCACCTGCACCAACAGCAACATCGTCTATGCTATCACATGCACCCTCTGTCCCACTTTATTCTACATCGGTGAGACAGAACGCACTCTCAACACCCGCTTCACAGAACATCTAGCTGACACTAAACACTGCAGAAACACACCAGTTGCACGTCACTTCAGAACACCCCCACACACAGCCGACAA
>SMGT01008029.1:18983-38800 GCA_004794575.1 Lanistes nyassanus | reverse complement strand
GATGTTGTCGAGCCAGTTAGTGTTTTGAAATATATGCTGAATAACAGTTCGCTGCAGTTGAGTGTTTTACGAGGGTGGGGGCTCTTGAGCTAGTAGTGTTTTGCCTGTGAGAGACTGAGCGAGCGTGTCGAAGTATGAGAATCTTTTCCCTCGGAAGATTGCTCTAGTTGTTCACATTATTTCACAGCATCGTCACCCTTTGGTTTAGAAACCACTGACCTAAAGCAGTAAAGGTTTTGGTGACGATTGCTAAATTAAATCTACATTTACAAGATCGCCATAAACAGTTTGTTCAATAATTCTCAAAAGTCGAAGTCCAATAAGATAAGGTATCCGCCCGCCGTGACACACATGGGAATGAAAAGATCTCGTGGGAGGTTTAACTCTTTTCTAGGAGTCTAGTGTGAGGCAGCGAGAGGAATAGACGTATTAATGGTTTTGTGAAGCTGTAACGGTCAACTGTTGCTATACGTTCCTCGCTGTAGGCTAGCCCCGTATAGCAATTTATCAAACTATCTGTGGTATAACTGTATCTGCTTGTTTCTCGTCGTGGGAAGTCATTGTGCGCTTCCACGGCGAAATATTTTGTCAACTTTCTCGTGTTATGAAAGAGGCAAGAACGTTGTTAGGCCATCGATGTGTAGGGAACCTAACAGTGTAAGCAGTCAGTGATGTTCTTCCATGTTCCTGCAACTCGACGCTGTTAGTCTAGTAGTAGACTACGAGTGAGCAGTCAAAGAAGACATTTTTCACTAGTTGTGATTGGACGTTCCTCTAGATCAAGGATCTACGAGGAGCGAGGAGTTTATCCTGTGACAATTGGTCAAGGACACTCCAAGGGTACTTAACCGAACTCTTTGCTACGCTGTTCATCGTTCTGGGAATCCATACGAGAACCAGGTCGATCTGCTGCGAATCTCTGTCGAAGGTGTCGCTGGGTCTTCAGAGCGTCATTGACTCTGCATTCTGTTCTTCCTGGATCTACGCCCTGCAGACCGACTTCGCGTTTTTGCATTCCGAGTCTACTGTTAGATACTGTCTTCTTCCGTACAGACTAGGACTGCGAACCACTATTGAGTGTGAACATACACTGTGTTGATTATTCTGTTCCTGATTGGATTATAATCCACCGCAAGTAGTCTTTACGCATTGTATTAGTTTAATTGTACTCTGGTTATTTCACTTCCTGTTCTGAGAGTTGTGACTTACCTCACATTAATATTATTACACACACACACACACACACACACGCACTTTTACATCTTTGTTCACCCACCACTTTCCTTCCTCTGCTATCTTTTTGTTGTTATTGTTGTTGTTCGTAGTTCAATAAATGTGTTGAATTATCTGGTCGTGTCCCTTTTGATTGAAAAGGGGGGGGGGGGCTAGCTTTAGGGGATTACATTACTTATCTGTTCCTCAACCTCCAGCTCTCCCGATAAAACGCTACAGTGCTAGTTTGTAGTGTGGATGTTGGTTGTTTGGTTGTTGCTTAACGTCCCGTAGTGTTTCATAACTTAACGTGCTGCTACACACTTGAGATCGCTGTCCCAACACAGGGTTTAATACAACCCAGTAAGTTACTCACTTACGCAGTCATTTAAACCCGGAACCTTCAATCTGCTAGTCCGCAGCTCTCCCAACTGAACTATCCAGGTCCCTATCCCCTTCCTGTCTCTATTTATCCTGTCCCTTGCATCACTCCCTCAACTTATGACCCTACCACCCTCCATCCCTCCATCCTCCATCGCCTTGACCTATTTACCATGGAAAGTCCCCCCTCCCCCAGCTGAAGAGCCGTGTTGAAAGCGCGCGTGCGTCTGCTTGCGTGTGCCTACTGCTTCTTTGTGCTAGCGTCTGTATGTCTGCGTGTCTGTAAGTCTGTGTGCATGGCTCCTATCTCTTACTCCACCATTACCTACCATAACTTAACGGTTCCATCTATAGCCAGGCGTCTGGTTGGTAAGCTACTAGATTGAGTTTTGAGTCTGTGAGAATCCTACACACGTTGCTTGCCGACGTTTGACAAGAAGGCGACTGCTTCAAAATGTCTAGTTTTTTTTAAAGCTTATATATTAGAGCAAATATTTAAAAAGTCTTTAAATAAATAACAAATAAGGCTTATAAACGCCATTGCGATTAGCCTGCTTGCATAAATTTAGAGAGGAGAAATGAGGTCTCAAAATCATAGTTTTTCATAAACCACTTTAAATATTACCTATAAGTACTGTGTAAAATGAAACAAATGTGATTGTTGCAGGTTCTGTGGTCCGGCGACAACAGTGACTGTGCCATGTACATCTCCCCCACGCCTGTGTGTCAAGACCCTGGGTCAGGCCGTGTCGATGACGGGAGAGTTCTATGCTGCTCAAATAACTCTGTTCCCAGAGCAACTTGACCTGCTCAACACGGCGCATCCCAGAGTCTTTGTAGCCGGCCCGCCCGGTACAGGTAAATCTGTGGTGTTGCTGCTGAAGGCAACAGAATGGTTGAGATGTGGCCACGGCGTCCACATTGTGAGTTCTTGGTCGGGGAGTCGTGCAGCGTACATCATGTTGTACCACCTGCTGCTGCAGATTGTCAAGACGCAGCTGACGTCAGTGGCATCACCCGGACAGCCTCACCTCCTGCAGCACGAGTTTGGAGACATAAGGGAAGACAGAGTGGCGAAGGCCGTGAACGACTTGTCACTGGCGGCGAGGAGAGGGTCTCTGTACGTCATCGCTGATGAAGTTATTTGGTAAGTGTGTGACATGTTTGACGTCATGTGTGTAGCACGTATGGTGACGTCAGTAATTAATAGCGTCACACGATGATACACTTTAGACGAACACAAACACGAGCGTCATTAACAGAACACAGTGTAACACGTGTATCTTCATCTTCTGTGTAACACTGTAGACTGTCTGTGACAAGCTGCTGACACGTGTCTCTCTGTCCTCTGTGACACTCATGTCTGTGACAGGTTGTCACGCTCCTTCAAGACTTTCTGTGACGAGCTGCTGACACAAGTTCCGGGTCTCCATCTCTGGGCGGCAAGTTGTTACCATGGATACGCACTCCCTGCCTGGGACGTGGAATATTTAACCAGACCCCTCCGCTCTCCGCCGGCCGTCGTTAGGGAAGTCCAGCGGGACAGGGAAATCACTGAGTCACGTGATGTCCAGCCGTACAGTGAGCGTGGTGTGGCCGACCACACAGACGGCCCGCCAGTCAGACGACTCTATCACCGAGGTCAGGGTCACCCAGGTGACAGTCCAGGTGACTGCGTCACGTGCGGTCGTGAGGTGGGCAGCTTCCTACACAGTCTCCGTGTTCCGGGTACAGGTGTGTATATAGTGTGTAGTGTGACGTGTGGCGACGGGAGTCTGAACACGTGACAATAAATTGTGTGATAAACAGCAAACAAGTAAACAAACAAGTCATGTAGTAACTAGTCACGTGACAAGCTTTTCAGATAAACAAGCAGTGTGTTGGTGTGTGTGTCCGCTCATTTTCCGTCAGAGGGTTATGACGTCTTTGTTTACGTCCGTGGGTTTGTCTGTGTGCACATTTATGTCATAACGTCATGACGTCATTGTGTCATTGTGTCTGTGACACGTGACTGAACAAAAGAATTCACTTTGAATGTTAACAGTGAACATCACAACATCTACCACCGTCACCACCATCAACAGCAGTACACCACCCCGACTACAGTGGAGAGACATGTTGGTGTTGTTGTTGTGGTATGACGACAGAGACCAGTCGGGTATGGTGAGGGGGCTGATAGAAGCGGGTATCCCAGCTCGGGTGATGACGGATGATGACACTGAGGACGTGGCCACGGCCCGTAGTGACGTGGTGTGGGTGGCAGATGGACATCGTGTTTTTGGTCTGGAGAGAAAAGTTGTCGTCTGTGTGGAGCATAGTGTTGGTGGGTACACAGTCCGACTTCACTACATTTCCCGGTGTACGTCACAACTTGTGGTTGTCTCCCCTGACCACTAACCACCTGAACATAAATCTCACTCACACACCTGTCACCTGTTGTAGTCTGTGTCTGTCTCTCTTACACCAACACCCGCCTTCGTTATTCCTTCTCTTCTTCTTTGAGTCTATCACCACTTCTTCACGTCATGACGTCACAAACATGATGCACACTGAGCACGTGACCACTAGAAAACTGTGTTACAGACTGTGTCCTGACTGTGTGTCGACTGTCTTACATGGAGATGATTTCACTGCAACAAACAATTTTCACCGTGTGTAGCTGATTGTTGGAATGTGTTATTTCTGTGAACTGACAAATCTACTGACTGTGTCAATGGTCATTACTTTTGTAATTTGTATGTAAATTAATATTGCAATAAAGACAGCAATAGCCCTAATCTTTATCCTTAATTTTGCTTAATACTTATATTGATTTACAACATTGTGTGTGTGTGTGTGTTGGGGAGTGAAACCTAAAGACGCTGGCTCACCTCACCTACAGACGTTATACACTTGGCGTTAAAGGTCTCTTCCTCACATAACCTCACCTCACTGCATCTCACTCATGATTCGCTGAATCTGAACATCTGTTGGGTGGAGTAAACTGTTGAAATTAGTGTCAGTAAAAGAGTGCCGGGAAGAGAACCTGTCTTCACAGACCGTCGGTTCATGATAAAATGTGCGAAACTAACTACAGAGAACTATTTTTAAACCCTGCCGTAAAGTTCAGCTGCTGAACAGCTTTCCTGACGACCAAACACATTTCTGGTGGTACTTGCGCACGTGGGTTGGTTTTTCACAAGGAAAACAGATCTTGAAATACCTTGCTTTTCTCAGCTGCACTTAGCAAGAATTTCTTGCTGTGTGCTAGGCTAAATCCGTCTGTATTCCTCTATCACTCTCCATCCATCCATCTGTCCGTCCGTCTGTCCGTGTGCCTGCTTGCTTGTCTGTCCTTTCTCCTTGGTCCCACATCAGGTTAATGAAGACAAGGTACACTCCCGCTCTGGAAGCAGTAAAAACATCAGGTTTATGAAGAAGAGGTACATTCCCGCTCGGGAAGCAGTAAAAACATCAGGTTTATGAAGACGAGGTTCATTCCCGCTGGGGGAGCAGTAAACACATGAGGTTTACGAAGACAAGGTACACTCCCGCTCTGGGAGCACTAAAAATATCAGGTTTATGAAGACGAGGTACACTCCCGCTCTGGGAGCAGTAAATACATCAGGTTTATGAAGAAGAGGTACACTCCCGCTGGGGGAGCAGTAAACACATCAGGTTTATGATGACGAGGTACACTCCCGCTCTGCGAGCAGAAAACACATGAGGCTTATGAAGACGAGGTACACTCCCGCTGGGGGAGCAGTAAACACATCAGGTTTATGAAGACGAGGTACACTCCCGCTGGGTGAGCAGTAAACACATGAGGCTTATGAAGACGAGGTACACTCCCGCTCTGGGAGCAGTAAACACATGATGTTTATGAAGAGGAGGTACACTCCCGCTCTGGGAGCAGTAAACACATCAGCTTTATGAAGACTAGGTACACTCCCGCTGACGTAGCAGTAAACACATCAGGTTTATGAAGACGAGGTACACTCCCGCTCTGCGAGCAGAAAACACATCAGGTTTATGAAGACGAGGTACACTCCCGCTCTGGGAGCAGTAAACACATGATGTTTATGAAGAGGAGGTACACTCCGGCTGGGGGAGCAGTAAACACATCAGGTTTATGAAGACGAGGTACACTCCCGCTCTGCGAGCAGAAAACACATAAGGTTTATGAAGACGAGGTACACTCCCGCTGGGTGAGCAGTAAACACATGAGGTTTATGAAGACGAGGTACACTCCCGCTGGGGGAGCAGTAATCACATCAGGTTAAAGAAGACGAGGTACACTGCCGCTCTGGGAGCAATAAAAATATCAGGTTTATGAAGACGAGGTACACTGCCGCTCTGGGAGCAATAAAAATATCAGGTTTATGAAGACGAGGTACACTCCCGCTCTGGGAGCAGAAAACACATCAGGTTTATGAAGACGAGGTACACTCCCGCTCTGGGAGCAGTAAACACATGATGTTTATGAAGAGGAGGTACACTCCTGCTGTGGGAGCAGTAAAAATATCAGGTTTATGAAGACGAGGTACACTCCGGCTCTGGGAGCAGTAAACACATCAGGTTTATGAAGACTAGGTACACTCCCGCTGACGTAGCAGTAAACACATCAGGTTTATGAAGACGAGGTACACTCCCGCTGGGTGAGCAGTAAACACATGAGATTTATGAAGACGAGGTACACTCCCGCTCTGGGAGCAGTAAACACATGATGTTTATGAAGAGGAGGTACACTCCCGCTCTGGGAGCAGTAAACACATCAGGTTTATGAAGACTAGGTACACTCCCGCTGACGTAGCAGTAAACACATCAGGTTTATGAAGACGAGGTACACTCCCGCTCTGGGAGGAGTAAAAACATCAGGTTTATGAAGACGAGGTACAATCCCGCTGGGGGAGCAGTAAACACATCAGGTTTATGAAGACGAGGTACACTCCCGCTCTGGGAGCAGTAAACACATGATGTTTATGAAGATGAGGTACACTCCCACTCTGGGAGCAGTAAAAACATCAGGTTTTTGAAGACGAGGTACACTCCCGCTCTGGGACCAGTAAAAACATCATGTTTATGAAGACGAGGTACACTCCCGCTGGGGGAGCAGTAAAAACTGCAGGTTTATGAAGAGGAGGTACACTCCCGCTCTGGGAGCAGTAAACACATCATGTTTTTGAAGACGAGGTACACTCCCGCTGGGGGAGCAATAAAAACATCAGGTTTATGAAGACGAGGTACACTCCCGCTCTGGGAGCAATAAAAAGATCAGGTTTATGGAGACGAGGTACACTGCCCCTCTGGGAGAAGTAAACACATCAGGTTTTTGAAGACGAGGTACAATCCCTCTGGGGGAGCAGTAAACACATCAGGTTTATGAAGACGAGGTACACTCCCGCTGGGGGAGCAGTAAAAACATTAGGTTTATGAAGACGAGGTACACTCCCGCAGGGGGAGCAGTAAACACTGCAGGTTTATGAAGACGAGGTACACTCCCGCTCTGGGAGCAGTAAACACATGATGTTTATGAAGACGAGGTACACTCGCGCACTGGGAGCAATAAACACATCAGGTTTATTAAGACGAGGTACACTCCCGCTCTGGGAGCAGTGAACACATCAGGTTTATGAAGGAGAGGAACACTTCCGCTCTGGGAGCAGTAAAAATATCAGGTTTATGAAGACGAGGTACACTCCCGCTCTGGGAGCAGTAAACACATCCGGTTTATGAACACGAGGTAACGTCCCGCTCTGGGAGCAGTGAACACATCAGGTTTATGAAGACGAGGTACACTCCCGCTTGGGTAGCAGTAAACACATCAGGTTTATGAAGACGAGGTACACACCCTGCTGTGGGAGCAGTAAACACATCAGGTTTATGAAGACGAGCTAACCTCCCGCTCTGGGAGCAGTAAAAACACCAGGTTTATGAAGACGAGGTACACTCCCGCTTGGGTAGCAGTAAAAACATCAGGTTTATGAAGACGAGGTACACTCCCGCTGGGGGAGCAGTAAACACATCAGGTTTATGAAGACGAGGTACACTCCCACTCTGGTAGCAATAAACACACCAGTTTTATGAAGACGAGGTACACTCCATCGCTGGGAGCAATAAACACACCTGTCGATGAATCGTACGCGTTGCCGATGTTGGTGACGACACTGTCAAAGACGATTGGTCCGTTCTCTCCCGTGTTTATCGTGCCAGCCGAGGATCTCGCGCTGAAGGCCACTAGAGGCAGAAGGAAAAGAAATCCATCTGGTATTATGTAGGGAGCTGTCTTCTGTCTTGGCGACACAAAGCCAATCACATTTTTTATAATGTGTCTTTTATTGTTGAGTTTGGTGTCTGTCGATTGATCGCTCATTGAGTCGAGCAAGAGAGAGACACTGAAGTTTCTTTTCCCTTTTCCCATTTAACAGAATCGTCCGTCCGTCCGTCCGTCCGTCCGTCCGTCCGTCCGTCCGTCTGTCCCTACCTCCCTCCCTTCCCTTCGTTGGTTCGTTGGTTCCCATACTGACATTGAAATTTCTGTGTGCCTGAGCTGAGCGCCTGTAAATCTGACTTCAAGGCCGCCAGTTCCGCCTGCAGACTGACAATGGCGCTGGTGAACGACCACTGCCAGTGGGTCCGTGTCATTAGACCTCACCACACTGGCTGCTCTCCCCTGAGCCACCGCGCAGCACAAAACGGTCAGCAGCAGACGTGTGGAAGACATGGCGTCTATGCTTGCAGTGTGCAGAACGGGAACGGACCCTTGGATCTGGGCTGTTCTCATCTCGCTAACGACAACGTTCTGTAGTTAAAACTTATCCATGAACTGCGGTCACTGCAATATCGTTCCCCTGTTGTACGGATCCTTTCACGGCGCACTCGCCTTGCAGCCACCTAGATATCTAGTTTTCTAGCTTTGTCTCCCAGGGCGCGCTGTTTACCTACTGCCTACCTAAATGTCAAACAGAGAGACTCTTTTTTTTTTAGCACATGTATATTAGATATGATAAGTAAAAGTTAATCCCCTTGTGTATTGCTTGCGTTGAGTACCTCAGCAACGCAATATTATAAACGCTTTTTAAATAGTTTAACTGTTTGTCAAGGGTTGGTGAATGAAAGAACAAACAAGGCTAAAACATGTACTTCTGAAATTCTGTAGATAATCAGTTTTATGGCAAAGATTCGGTCTTGACTTAGGTATGTAGATCTACTGAAGAAAATCTAGGAGCACCAGGGAGGATAATCTACCCGATATTGTTCTATTTCGTTATCAGTCTCCTCGAGGTCGCGAGTAGGCTGAACTGCAACCAGTCGGTGTCGCTCTGTTCGGGGTGGTAGTCTCCGACCATCATTAGACGCGTCCAGCTATCCGCCTATCGCCGTACTGGGTTCACAAGTCTCCTAGGAGTCTCACGTAGTCCCTCGGTTGTGGTTGCTGTGTTCAGGTGGGACTCTTCAGGGCTGAGGAAGGTTCCGTGGCCGCACATGTCGATTTCCCTGTAGGTAGTCTCGTCTGCTTTGGGCAAATACCAGGCGTGATCATATTGCCCAGGTGCGAGACATCCGCCTGGAAACGATAAAAAAGCGAACTCTGCTAACCCTCATTCATAAATCAATCACTGGATTAATTTACAAAATTTTTATGTGTCTCCCTCCTTGTAACGTTTTGTGGGGTGTGCTGGAATTCTAGGGAAGAAATACGAAATGCATACGCCTAGTGCAGACCCTCACCTTTTCAATCAAAAGGTACACGACCAGATAACTTAACACATTTATTGAACTATGAACATTAGAAATGAAAGCAGAGGAAAGAAAGGTGCAGAGGAACAAATACGTAACAATGCGTGTGTGTGTATGTGCGTGATAGCAACAGTTTGTGACACGAAACAATTGTCTGAACAATGTGTAATGCAACTAGCATACAATTAAATTCATATGAAATAGCGTGATAACGCAAAAGACTACTTGCGGGGAAATGAATTAATCCAAAACCGGAACAGAACAAAAATCGTTCTCATCAGGTAATGGCCTGCAGAAGTAGTCCGAACAAGATGGGATGGTTGACACGTAAGATGCAGTTCGTAGAAGTGCAAATGTTCTGACTGACGAGCGTAGATCCGAGAAAAGTCTGTAGCAGGGTCAAAGGTGATCTGTGAGTCCAGTCGTACCGTGCCAGAAGAACTATGGAGATGGAGCTTGTCCAAAGGTGTCAGGAACACTGGTTACGAACCATGTATCGTACTGCTAGTCCGTTAGCTCTTTGGATCCGAAGGGTTAAACCCAAAGTAGTAACCCCAGGGGGCGACACAGATTTACACTTTTAAAAACAAATACTACTTGAAAACTACCAAACGCATCATAATATATTTTACATATTTAGAAAGATCTATTCTTCCACATCACACTGGAAACACTACTTTTAGTTTAAAATATTAAATTGTACTTACTATTTGGTGCCAAATATAGTCATTTTTTGCACACACAAAAAATTGGTACAAAAGAAGGTTTCACTGCTTGTACACTTCCCACAGGTAAATAAATCCAGTAATCAGGAGTATTCCACTTTGAATCTGTTGTTGAATGGTTCCACTGTGAAATAAAACACAATTGCACCCTTGAAGTTCACAAACTGTTCGCATATTGAGGTGTTTTCAGTGTCGGCATCTTCAGTATGATCGCGGTTATTTGTTTAGACACCCCCTCCCTCCACTTCGGTATCTTGTCTCTGGCTTCCACTCTCCTCTTCCAAATCAGTGTCTCGAGACTCTTGACTCTGACTGTCTTCGAAATCTGTGTCTGACACTTTCGTGACTGTCGTTACTGGTATCGCTTTCATTTAGCTCTTCCAAAACGCTAAGGGCCGCGGAGAGACGCAAGGTCCTCTTCCCGCGTGTAGCCATTTTGAATAACGGAAGCAGACCTGGCCAGCCCCCACTACACTTAAATCTCGTTTGGAAAGCCCAAACTTTTCCGAAACTCATTTAGATAGTGCAGGGGAAACAGGCGATGATAGAGCTTTACAATGATATAAAGTTTACCTCCCTTACACCGTTAAATGCGTCGCTGCAAATGTTTAAATCCGTTGATAGTATACAAGCAACGCGGGCTCAAGGGTATAATAGGGCGTTGATAGTATACTATCAACGCCGGATCCAAAGATGTCCTTGCTTAACTGTCACAAGGTAACACTTGATGCCCCATAGATTTTAGATCTATGAAGAAAGTTCACTTCCACAAGTGACACCATGTAAACGCGTAGAACAACTGGAACCAATCAAATGACGAGCTCTATTTAGGATGTGTAACAAGCGGAGCCAATCAAATGGCGAGCTATATTTCGAAGGTCTTTTAAGGGGCGGGGGGAAGAGAGGGAGAGGGGGATTTTCCCAGAGGAGGGGGATTTAGGGGAAGGGGAAGGGGTGGGGTTAGGGTGGGGGCTAGGAGTAGGGGATAGTTGGGGGTTGGGGGAGGGGTGGGGTGGGGTATAGGCAGTAAAGATCTTCCAGGAAACTACAAGGTTTTCAGTGGTGACCCTACGAGATTAGCATATTTTACGTGATACTGTATTTTGATTGGCTCCAGTTATTCTGCGCTTTTTCATGCTCGTGACGGGGTCCGTTTGACTGTACACTCCCAGCCTACTATTAGACTGTTTACATGAGAGACAGGTTCACGGTGATGAATACTGGTAACTCGTCCGTTAAACCTTACACCACTGAAGATTTAACATTATCTTACGTTTCTTCATAAGACAGAGAAATGTTGACACATACTTGCTGCAGAAGCATAAAGTACTTCTCCCGGCTAGTAATGAATCACTACAATAGCTTGCTATTTAGCTACACGTATGCAGCCTTCATAGTAGAACGTATAGCGTACGGCTAACCGTTGATGATGGATTCGCGACGAGACAACTATTTCGTTTCTCGACACTTTCTTTCCACAACGCTATTTTTCTGAATGAGTTAAGTCTATACGTGAGGTCTAATTCCTTCCAGTGACCGCTGAACAATGATCCTACATTAACAGCGCGTCTTGTACTGTTGGAAAACCGTTAACAAGTCTCACAGACTAGTAACACGTCTAACTCTTCCGTATCTCCAGACCAAAACTGCCAAAATCCGTTTAACCTCCCCCGATGTTTCCCCTGTTTCCATGCACGACCGAATTAGCATTTTCCCATTGGTTCCCCCAAGACTGAGTCATACGCGATTTTGTTAAAGAACAAATGACGTCTTTCCTTCCATCACTACGAAACTCCATGCGTCACTAACGTGTCAACAATTCTATGAATGAAAGGATGCAATACTATGTAGAAAAAAATGATACAGTGCTTAGAACAGTCGCGCTGAAAGAAAACCTTGCGTAACGCAACACTCCTGTCCAGTCACATCCAGTATTGTGTCTCCCTCCCGTCCAGTCACCTCCAGTGTTGTGTCTCCCTCCCGTCCAATCACATCCAGTGTTGTGTCTCCCTCCCGTCCAGTCACATCCAGTGTTTTGTCTCCCTCCTGTCAGGTCACATCCAGTGTTGTGTCTCCCTCTCATTTCTATTTTGTTCTTCTTTCTCTCCCCTTTCTCATTCTTTTCTCACGATCTCATTTCTTATCTTCTCTCTCCTTCAACCCTTACCCTGTGTGCGTGCGTGCATGTGTTGTGTGTGTTGTTGTATGTGTTGTCCGTGGTATGTGTGTTATGTTTGTTGTGTGTTGTGTTTGTTGTGTGTTGTGTTTGTTGTGTGTTGTGTTTGTTGTGTGTTGTGTTTGTTGTGTGCTGCGTTTTATGTTTGTTGTGTGCTGTGTGTTGTGTTTGTTGTGTGTTTGTCATATGTTTTGTGTGTTTATGGGTTGCGTGTTTTGTTGCGTTTGTATGTTTTGTGTGTGTGTGTGTGGTGTGTTGTGTGTTTGTTTTTTGTGTTGTGTGCGTGCGTGCGTTCATGAGTGTGCGTTTGTGTGTAAGCCTCTCTCACATTTTCCAGCAATTATCCGTTTGAGTCTACTTGCCTGAGCACGTTTCTCTTTAGTTTGTGCCATTTTGGTAAATAAACAGCAACACTACTTAACCGACGCACGCAACTGATAGACTTCCGCATCAATATTTTGAAAAATCTGACTCCGTCTGTTTGTATCCCACAGTCAGGGACAGTCTGTTGGTTGGCCTACTTATGTTCTTCCGCTGACCGATTCGCGGTTATCTCGCTCTGTTAAGAAAACAATATATTTTTATGAGTCCTTTGAAAACCGGATGGCTATTTCATGTTAGAAATAAACACCTACGTGTACTTGATGGACACATCCACTATACATTCACAATCATCTCATCTAGTCTCTGATCTCCTCACTTCTCATCCCTGTTCCTGGACCTGGGGGAGGGAGGGAATGGACGTGTTGGATGCAGCTTCCAGCAATCTCTGATATCTGCAGAGCTGGGATGCCAAGTTTTGTCCATTCCTTGATGTTGTCAAGACGGCTTTTCCCTTGCCTTCCGAATCCCAGCATGCCTTGCAAGATGGTCTTAGCCGGTGCTGTGTGACGTGTTGTGTGTATTGTGACGTGTTGTGTGTCCGAACCATGCCAGCTTCCTTTTCTTGATGGCGGCGAGGAGAGGCTCCTGGGAACCAGCCAGTCTGTCTGTTGTTGATGTAGTCGTTTGTGTTGAGTTCCGTCCAGATTACGAGACGCTTTCGGAAGCATTTGGTCTCAAAGGCTTTGATCTTCTTTGACTCAGCTGTCAAAGTCCAGCTTCCACAGCCATACACCAGGGTGGACACGATTAGAGTTTTGTGTGGGTTTGATTTTGGTGGGGAAGCTGATGTTGCTGTTCCTCCATAATTTGCTGAGATTTGAAAGCGCTGCTGTGGCAAGGGCCAGTCTGGTCTTGACTTTTGTAGTTGCTTTTCTGTCTCTGGTATTTAAGATACTAATAAACTACCTTACAGATTGCAGATCTGTTAGTTTTGTCACAACGAAGATAAAGAGACAAAATATAAAACAACTAGAACAACATACAGGTACAAACGTGCCTCTTCTCATATCATAGACTAACTACAATAACATACATGTACAAACGTGCTGCTTCTCATAACATAGAATAACTACAATAACATACATGTACAAACGTGCTGCTTCTCATAACATAGACTAACTACAATCTCATAACATAGAATAACTACAATAACATACATGTACAAACGTGCTGCTTCTCATAACATAGACTAACTACAATAACATACAGGTGCAAACGTGCTGCTTCTCATAACATAGAATAACTACAATAACATACATGTACAAACGTGCTGCTTCTCATAACATAGAATAACTACAATAACATACATGTACAAACGTGCTGCTTCTCATAACATAGACTAACTACAATAACATACAGGTGCAAACGTGCTGCTTCTCATAACATAGACTAACTACAATAACATACAGGTACAAACGTGCTGCTTCTCATAACATAGAATAACTACATTAAAATACATGTACAAACGTGCTGCTTCTCATAACATAGACTAACTACAATAACATACATGTTCAAACGTGCTGCTTCTCATATCATAGAATAACTACAATAATATACAGGTGCAAACGTGCTGCTTCTCATTCTCGTAATGTCCGAAGATAAAGAGAAAAATATAAAATAACTACAATAACCTACAGGTAAAAAGGTATCTCGTAAACGTATGAAGATAAAGAGAAAAAATATCAAATAACTACAATAACCTACAGGTAAAAAGGTATCTCGTAAACGTACGAAGATAAAGAGAGAAAATATAAAATAACTGCCCTAACATACAGTTACAAATGCGTTGTTTATGTAAGGCCACATCGCAGTTTTATTGATACTGAAGACAGACATCCAAATAACCAGAACGAAAGAAAGAACACGGAAAATTGAGTAACTTCAACGCAAAAGGGAACAGGACCAGATCTGACATTGAACGCGCGCTTATGTAGACACACGCATTTGACGGACGCAGGCACACAGTCACACACACTGTTGTCAGTCTTGACAATGATCGGTGTGTGAGGTTTAAGAATGACACATGAACTAAAAAAAGAAGAAACGAAAAAGGGCTTGAGCCCCACTCACCAATAGCTGTAGGATATTGTCCGTCACAGCACAAGGAACAATTGAATTGTGTCATCTCTTTTTCAGTGGCGATGTAGGCTTTGACGGCTGAAGGTGAGTGATGTGTAGCATCTCTGTATACTATAGTTTGTGTTATGTTTTTAGTTTTTATACGGTACTAGATCATTTCATCAAACTAAAGTCAACACTGCGTATTGGGCGTGGCTTGTGAAAACCGTGTCGCCTAAAAGTTCTTGTTACAACTTCCAACGTCCATTAAATCTTCCTTTTATCAAAGGGAGGTTGTTTTAAATGTCAGCAAGTACAATACTTAATGCAAACCACTATGAAAACGGTCTGGTGCTATACACTTTATGTCTTAAAGGACTATTAATTTTTGTAAAAGGAAATAAACTTCTACGTCTTCGGGAAATTCCTATGGAGATCGTATCTGAAATGCTTCCTTTCCCTCACTAGACCCATATACGGACAAGTGTATTCCACGCCTACGTTCAGCCGCAGAGAGAAACTGGAACTGAGATCTTAGAGCTTGGAAATAATAGAGATGAATCAGTTTATAATTCTTCCTCCTTTATTTCTTCTTTTTCTCTACGTTCAATCATAGACATTCTTTTATTCCAAGTTTTCCATATTTAAGAGAGTTGTAAATATGTTCACTCCCCACAGTCTTTACAGATTCTATACAAGAGAGAGACGTGGAAGGGAGAGAAAGATTGAAGCGGGGAGTAGAGAGAGATGAGCTGAAATAGAGCATATGGATAAGCGAATTAGCATAGTTCATGCACTTTATGAGAGGATGATACAAAGATGATAACAAGCAACGTACGTCCTTTTTGTGATGCGACTATGAAAACAAATATTATTTTCTGTTTGAATGTTCAGAATATGTCATGATTGTAACCCCTTGTTTTACACTAAACTATCACCTGAAGTAGTGTAACTGTGAACGATGGAACTTCTGTGTGAGGAATGTGCGTGTTACCCCGTCGTGGGACACTTTGTTAAAAGGACCACCTGGGACCTACCCACTGTCCTAGAGAGAACACTATCCCAGCCGATATTATAAATCTCTAAGTGGTGTCTCGTCTCGTCCTCTCGCTGACACCGTCACATTCACTCTGCCACTCAAGGGAAAACAGAATTCCACTGTTGTAAAGCTTTTCTATGTAATTAGATAGGAGAATAATGTCCACAACAGAATTATTGTTGATCTCCTCCAATAATGCAGTGGCAACAGACCTGATTTTAAATGTATTCGTTTGGGCGGAATAACAAATTCTGCCTTCCAAATGGGTTTCTCTTGTTTTGAGACATGGAGCCAAACAGAACCTGAGTTATGAAGTTGGATTTCTTTGTATCTAAATTTGGTGTATTTGCCCGAAAAGCAATTCGATTTTCCACGGCCGGATTCCAACTTATGGAGTAATAAAACAATCTAATCACATGGCAGATCTAGCACAAAGAAATCCTGTGATGTTTCGTCATACACGGTAGTTATATAAGTCCTGTTTTTCTCTCACAATTTATCAGTCAGGTTTATTAATCCACACAACCTCTACAGTTCAATAATTAACAATACAGGCTAAAGATCACCAATATTCCAGAAATAAAGCTGACAGTATTCTAAGTAAAGAAGGGGTGAACAACGTTTCATAAGTAGTTATAGTAGATTAAGGCGAATCGGTGCGATTTGCGTTAAAATTTAAATCACCCAGTCAGCTTTTGTTTGACATAAAATGTAGGTCCGACAAATCAATAGCTGTTGGCCGGAAAAAGCCACGGTTTGTCGCTCAGATTAAAACAATGGAAACGACTATAAAAAGTCGTTTAGACATCAAAAGAAACGATTACAAACGATGAAAAGTGAAGAGTCGATGGGTGATCACGATGATTTTTCTGTTTTCGAACGATAAAGGCCATTCATCACACAAGTCCCGAGACAGAGAGTTCTTCTTACCGTGAACTCGGTTAAAGTTACCAGAAAGTAGGTACACTACCTTGATTATCACCTGGTCCAGGGGAAGTGTTGTTGGACGCACGTCCCTTGACTAACAGTTGCTGCCCAGAGTTGGCGGGAAAGCAAGATACAAGACCGTTCAGGCAATACAAATTTTAAATGCTTGTATTGAATAAAGGAATGCTTGGCTGCTGGATGCACGTGAAAGAATGTAGTTAAACATTCTGCGAAAAGTAAAATTTTGATCTAGTCAGGTTGTTGCAGTTCACTGGAGGCGAGATGTAACTATATCGCTAATCTCTTGTCCCTGAAACCCTAGATGTGTCCGTAAACAAACTTTTGTGAGAGAGCGACAGAGTGTATTGTATATTGTATATTATCTGTTTACGCAATAAAGAAAATGAAATTGTTTTATCACGTTTGATAATGGAAACTTAAAGAGCTCTTAATATCTTAATTGTTAGCAAAGGTGGGCACTTATCATTGAATGAGAAATGGGTGTAGTGAGGGAAGACAATTCGTGTTACAAATTCCTATAAGTAGGTATGGTGTTCACTACAAAACTAAGCTTAACTCAGGCAATCCTAGACTTGTATAGGAAAGGCAGGAAGGGAGTGGGTGAAATTATGAAAACTATGCGTAAACAACATTGTTCAGACTTTAACATATTTCTAAGACTCGCAGATTAAACATGTTCTCACCTACACAGCAGAAATCTGGGGCATTCATGATATGAACAAGTTGACAAGATGCAAACGCTAGCCCTTAAGTTCTTTGTCAGAGTCCCCCAATATTCATCGAACAAGATGATCTATGGTGAGACGGAACGGTACCCAATATCAGTATGTGCGATGATGAAGTGTATTAGATACTGGATAAGGTTAACTCGACTGCCAACAAGCAGTTGTTGTTGTTGTTGTTGGTGGTGGTGGTGGTGGTGGTTTGGGAGGGAAAGTGCTTCCACCTCGCGATGATTTCGCACTGAAGGGGAGGGGAGATGGGTGAGGGGAAAGGGAAGGGGTCTGCGGTTTGGTGTCCTGCACTGGTGGAGGCTGTGTGTGGTCCTGCTGGCTGGCCTCTCTCCTGGTCACTGATGATGGCTTGAGTAGCTGGAGTGGTGGAGTTTTCGCTGGTCAGACCTACCGCCGCTGCATCCCTACATTCTTTTTATCTCTACCGCTAAGGTGCTATGTGTTATATTAGTTTACTGTGATGTAGTCTATTTTTACTTTAAGTGTTTTACTGGTATCCTCTGTCCTATAGCTTATTTGCTGTTTTTAGCTGGTTAATTCCCACTTTGATTTTTGATTTTTTTTTTGTGTTTAGATATATCTAACATCTGGGTGGGCGTTAACTACCTGTATTGTCAGTTCCATTATGTGTTGTCTTATATTTTTTGGAGGGCTAAGAGAAGATTTTAGGCCAACAAGCAGAATATGCCGTCAAGCATATGAAATGCTCGTAATGCTAGATGGCCAGGGGAAAAGTAACTGGGCTACCAAGGTAAAAACTTTTTATTAAAAAGAATGGGTTTGGGATCGTTTGGGAAAACCAGGGAGTTGGCAACGATAAGGTTTTCTTGTGTGAAGTGAAGGATAGGCTTGTAGCCATAAACGCACAACAATGGCACGCTGATCTAGAAGCAAGCGAGAAATACGGATGGGATCTAGCATTTCAATCTGAACTGAGAGCAAAGAAGTACCTTTCCTGTATTTTAAACCCAAGACTCACAAATTGTTGACTAAGATTCCGGTTACGTGTCTCCCAATGTAACAATCAAAAAGCATGTTACTCTATGGAAGACGGAGAGGATGTAGTGTGCGATGCATGTGGACTTGAGTTGGAGAGTGAATGTCGCTTTATTTTGGAGTATCAGGCATTTCATGACATCAGGATTAAATTTATACATCAACGCCATTTTAACAACCCAACATGGGGTCAGCAATCATTACTTTTACAATCTCAGAATACTAGAGAAATGGTTAATCTGGCTAGATTCATCCACTTAGCACTGGACAGAAGGCAGAGCTCATTGTGAAGACGAAAGCTTTTTCATTCAGTTGATTGCGAATGGCCTGCCGTACAACCGGCATATATACAGGTTATTATCATGACTGTTTCAAGGCATTGGTGTACGAACCACGTAACTTGTTCGTTCAGTCTATTGACCACCTCTAAATTTTCCTTCGAATGTGAATTTGAATGGATGCGTTGGAATGTGAAGTTGAATAGATGCGTATGCAATGTAGTTATGTAAAAAATTTTCTACTTATCTCCCCATTGTTAAAGGACAGTGATCTTATGACAATAAAGAAACCGAACTGAGATTGTTAGCAAAACTCGATTGCTGTATTTTATATTTGCAATCAAGTTTTTTATTCCCCTTTTTCCCAATTTTGTCGTGTCGTTGAAAATCTATTGAAAAAAGGCAAGACAGTGTCAGTGTCAGTGTCAGTGTCAGTGTCAGTGTCAGTGTCAGTGTCAGTGTCAGTATGTCTTAGTTAACAGTAAACTATAAAAGCAGTAGGATACGCATGATTTATTCTAAAGAAACAAAAAGTTCTGGTTTGCTATCAAATACAGGAAGGGATGTGACGCTGTCTCTAAATCACTGAACATCCATTTTATCATCGTGTTTAGTCTGGAGACGCAAGGGCCACTCACAGTCTTAGTACAGTGGACACTGACGATGTCTTAAGCCCTGACTCCAGGCAGTGAGCACCCTTCATCGGACGACAGACTACTTCGATATTCATGCAGCAGATTCTGTTTCTCACAGACATTGTCTTCTTGAGGTCAGAGTAACATTCAACGTCAGTCATGTCTGGTCAACCTCCGTCTGCTTTACAACAGGTGAGGCAAGGACACTGTCACAGTGGGCCAGCGTGAAACGTACACCTGCTGTCGTAACAGGTGCTTGTTGTCATCACATCACACTTGCCCAGAGTCTGCTAGGAGTCATAAACATATTGTTGTGTAAAGGGTGTAACCTTGGGTGTCAACGGCTGGTTAAACGCTCAGTTCCAGTATCACCCCACCCCCGCACACACTGCAACCATCAAAATGCTATTTGCGGTTTATTTCACGGACGTATTTGTTGACTTACATATCGGGTAGTGATGTGTACAGTGAGAAATATTGTCAGTTATTATGTCTATGTTGCAAATATTAGGGATGGATAACTGATTTGAAT